>PVKB01002510.1:0-273991 GCA_004027205.1 Ctenodactylus gundi | reverse complement strand
TCATATCAGAGAGACCATCCGATGTTTCACCTTCTGCTTCTGACTCACTTCACTAAGCATGATATTCTCAAGTTTCTTCCATTTGTCTGTGAAAACCTCCACGCTGTTGGACCTTAAAGATGCGTAGTATTCCATTGTGTATCCACTGGTCTATTGATGGGTATTTTGGTGACTTCCATGTTCTAGCTATTGTTAGTTGTGCTGCTATGAACATAGGTATACATATATCTCTGTTGTATGTTGTTTTGGCCTCTTTTGGATATATTCCCAGGAGGGGTGTCTCCGGATCAAAGGGGATATTTTTTTCTAGTCTTTTGAGAGCTCTCCATACTGCTTTCCAGAGTGGTGGAACGAATTTACATTCCCACCAACAGTGCAGGAGGGTTCCTTTCTCCCCACAGCCTCGCCAGCATCGATTGCTATTTGATTTGTTGATATAAGCCATTCTCTCTGGAGTGAGATGGTATCTTAGCGTTGTTTTGATTTGCATTTCTCTTATGGCTAGAGATGTTGAACATCTTCTCATGTATCTATTGGCCTTTTGTACTTCTTCGTGAGTGAACTGCCTCTTCATTTCATTTGCCCACTTTTCAACAAGATCCTTTATTTTGGTGGGCTTAATTTTCTTTAGCTCCCTGTGTATTCTAGTTATGAGTTTCTTATCTGAGGTGTTGGTGGTGAATATTTTTTCCCAGTCTGTTGGTTCTTTATTTACAATATTGACAGTTTCCTTTGCTGTGCAGAAACTTTTTAATTTGACAAGATCCCATTTGTTGATAGTGGGGGTAATTTCTTTTGCTCTTGGTGTCTTGCCAAGAAAATCTTTGCCTACGCATATGTCTTTTAGAAATTTGCCTACTTTGTCTTCCAAAAGGTTTAGTGTTTTTCAGAATATTATAAGAAATTACTTTGAACACCTATATTCCAACAAATTTGAGAACTGCAAAGAAATGGACGACTTCCTAGATGCATATAAAATACCAAAATTAAATGAGGAAGATATAAAAGTCTTGAATAACCCCATCATGCACACAGAAATTGAAGCAGTAATAAAAGCACTACCTACAAATAAAAGTCCAGGCCCAGATGGATTCACAGCAGAATTTTTTCAGTACTTTAGGGAAGAACTAACACCAATCCTCCTCAAACTATTCCATAAGGTGGAAAGTGAAGGAATGCTACCAAACTCATTCCTCGAGGTTAACATCACACTTATCCCAAAACCAGACAAAGACTTAACCAGGAAGGAAAACTATAGACCAATATCCTTAATGAATGAATATAGATGCAAAAATCCTCAATATGATTCTGGCAAACAGAATCCAACAAGTAATCAGAGAGATCATACACCATGATCAAGTGGGCTTCATCCCTGAGATGCAAGGCTGGTTCAACATACGTAAATCAATCAATATAATGCACCATATCAACAAAAGCAAAAACAAAAACCACATGATCATCTCTGTTGATGCAGGAAAAGCCTTTGACAAAATCCAGCACCCCTACATGATGAAAACTCTGAGAAAAATAAGTATAGAAGGGCCCTACCTAAAACAGAAGCCATATATGCCAAGCCTACTGCAAATATTATAGTAAATGGAGAAAAATTGAAAGCATTCCCTCTCAAATCAGGAACAAGACAAGGCTGCCCACTCTTACAGATCATTTCTTTATCCTCATCACCTTTAAGTAGCTCAGATTGAGGAGAAGAAAATTGTCACTTGTTAGTTGACCATAGAAACTCATTTTCTCAGCTCAAGCTACAAATATTTTATTGATGGCCTCATACCAAGCAGTTCCTCAAAGATTTCTGAAATATTCACGATAGCAAAAAGAAAAATTATTGCCTATAAAATATTGAAGACAATAACTGCTAAGTTAAAAGTCATATTTCATTGAATGTCTACAAAACATCCTCAAAGGTTAAGTTTATTAACTGTTAACTTCAGCAGTCTGGAAACTTCATTACCTTTGGGAAGTACGTTTAGATTCTCTCAGGTTGTTAGAGTTCTCAAGTGCTCAGCGTGATTGCGGAGATGATGTAGCCAATGATAAATATGTTAGGCAAAGATAAATAATTTTAAAACAAATTATATAGATTCTTAAAATATTATATAGCAAAAATGTTTATTATCTGTGGGATATGAGTGAAGTCTGATACTGAGTAGAAACTGAATTATAAATATAATTTACAACCTACTTAGATTTTCAAATTACTTTATTACCAAGTAATTAATATATACTTTGTAATTCAAAACCCTGAAAGCTTAAAATGCTTTTTTCTTTGTGCAGAAAAAGTCTACAAGACAGAAGCCTGAATATGAAGGAGTTGACTTCTTTCTGTGAGTATATTAAAGACTGTTTCTGTATATTCCCTAAGCTCCAGAGTCCATGTTCAGCAACATTTACAGCATCTACAAATAGATGGAATTTCTTGAAATCTGAGAGGATGCGAATAATTAAATCTTTGAAATAACATAATAGCGAGGGAGTCATCAGTTAACATAGTCATATGAGTCGTTATATAAATAAGCTAAAAATTTGGCAGTATTTAGGTTAATAAGCCCAACACTTGCCTAATTTACATCTTGCTTGTGATTGCAGTAGTTTGATGGGTGTCTGACAACTTTTCCAGGTTTTTAGAATATTTATGATGATCTGTCTTGTGTAAATTGAAACTCTTTACTGATTATGTTGCAGAATTTGTTTTGGTGTGTGTGTGTGTGTTTTGTCTTGGCAACAAAGATGTTCAGCAGAGTTTGCTCAGCTGTTGCATTACTGAACTCGTGTTTCTGAATTTCAGTATCTAATCCAGTTTTCAGAATTCAGCTCTACCCATAGATCACTGCTGCCAAGACTGTATTTAAAAGTGCCCGTGGATATTGTTATTTACCTTTACTTCTTGTCCTGAACTTTGTCTTGGTCACAATAACAGAGAAAGGTTATGTAGGTATTTCTAGCAGGGGGAGTTTTAATAGTGGGAAATAGAAGCTCATACAGCTGTTGAAGGCTAGGGGAATAGGAGACATAGGAATGGATTTCAGAGAAATTGCCATTTGCTCCTGTTCATATTCCTATATGTAGATGCTAGGGAGAATGGTTCGTCTTGTCCATTTGTCCGGTGCCATTCAAATCTCTTGCAGGTACTAATCACTGGCAAGCCTTAGCTGAAACCCTGCTGATTAGTCTGGGCCCTACTGGCATAGGGAAGACTTACACAATAGTGGGAATGCTTTCTTTAATCAACAAATACTGTACTATCTGGTTTCATAAGTGTATCCATAATGTTTTCGTTTCATCATTCAGATTCTGTTTGGGAAGCAGCTGCATAGTCCTGAGTTTATCAAGCTAGTCAGCCCCAGAAATGTGGCCTGGAAGATAGTAATTAGATATTATGACAAAAATAAAAAAGTATTTTATGGCAAAAATAGTTTCAAAAATGCTGTATATGTTCTTCATTTCTGTTATTTCAATGCAATTTGTAAAATAATTTAAACAGTAAACATTAGGTACACTGTTGTATTTTTTTTAAACCCAGTATTTTCCCAAGTTCATTTCTTTCGTAACACCTATTCAAACTGTAGCATATTTCTCCACATACAGGCCCAAAGAAGGTGGTGTGGTTATGTAAAATTGTCCAACAAACCTATAGGTATTACAGTATGTCAGAAAACCAAGCTGTTGTTTTATGAAAACAAGGAAGGTGTTTAATGTAAGACCTTTAATAGTTGATAGTTACGTTATTGAATTTTGCACGTGAACAGAGGTTTTGTGTATTTTGAAGGATATGGTAAGGATAAAATTTGGTTTTCTAAGTAAAAAGATAGGATATCTTGTTTCTAGTTGACAACTTTATTACTCTCATTTTTAATGGTCTAACTTGCTGTTTAAACCTTCTCAGTACCATCATAGGGACTGGAATGGAGGTTATCACTTCTGTGTTGTAAACAAATTGTACCAATAACTAAGAAAAGAAAAGTCAGCACTAATTCCACTCATAGGATATCTTTATTATAGAAAAATCAATTTATAAGTGGAGCCATCCACCCTCCAAATTGTAAACTATTAATAGTTAATTAACTAAATCGTTATTCCTTAACAGAAAATGATGATATCTCAGAGCAGTATTAAACTGCATGATACCTATTTTCCATGGATAAATTGCTCCTAACTATATTCTATAGCATTTTAAAAAATTAAATAACATTGGGTAAAGGATTACAGCCCTTTGGATATTTAACTGTATTGTCTGTAGTTCTGTATAGGAAAAAAATCAGAGACTGTCTTCTTTGGGAAAATAACTTCAGTATTCTCTATAGAGATGAAAAGAATTTGTTATATCATTATGCTATTCTAAGGAGTGAACTTGGACTTGAAAGTGAGTTTTATGGATTTGGGAGAACCAGTCATCTGATACATGACATCTTTCTCCGATGTTCCTAACTCTGTGAGCCTAGTTTGAAACCTATGTAACAGTATATTCTACATTCCCTCCCAATTTTTCTTTGTATTAGCATGTATTTTCAATACACAACAATTTCATTCATCTTGAGGAATTGATGCATATACATACCACATCTTGATCATTTTTATTTCGCTTCCCCCTTCCCACCCTCACATCTCTCACCCGCATCTCCCCTTTTTCTCCACAAAATTGTCTCCCTGTTTCCTACAATCACCCTTTTAGCTTGCTCTTTTATTTGTTTGTACTTTGGGTTTCTCATATTAGAAAAACCACGCAGTATTTAGCGTTCTGTGTCTGATTCATTTTGCTAAGCATTATGATCCCAAAGTGCATCTGTTTTCCTGTAAATGTTTGAAATTTACTTGTCTTTATGACAGAGTAGCATTCCATTTTCTATTTTTTTATTCATTCATTTGTTGGTGGATATATAAGCTGCTTTCAATATTTGGCTATTGTGAGCTGTGCTGCTATGTTGAATTTGCAAGCTTCCTTTGGAAACTATACATGTACAAACACATGGTATTGTTATTGTATTAAACTGAACACTTTATGTAATTTTGATCTGCTTCACTAAGTATGCTTTGTAAAGCCATAAAGAAGAACCTAATTCCTTTTCCATGTGCAAGCCTTTTCCATACAGATAGTTAATGATTTTATTTTTTTCTCTATAATAGTACAAATCAATAGCTTGTTTTTCCTGTTTCTCCCCTTATCCTGAGTATTTTCTCACTTAATTTAATGTAATTGTTCCCTACAGATACCATGGTTTTGAGTTTTATTACCACGCTGGTTATTTACACACATGACTTTTATTCACATCAACATCTAGCTGCAAGGCAGGCAGGGGTATGCTTTTATTCAGGGCTGTGATGTGCCTAGTTGAAATTCTATTGGTTTTGATTATGGGAGAAATAGCGAACATGGGTGAAGGTAACTGCTTGTTCCATGTGGGCATTTCACTTGTACTTATAAATTCTACTGTAGTTCCATCTGTGATTTTCTTTTTAAAACTCAACTTTATTCAATATTGCCTAGTTATGTCAGCTTTCTTTCAGTCAGTTCTTTTTTCCTTTTTATTAGTGTGAATTTGCCATACATAATAGTTACAATAACTTGAGAAATTTGTGCACGTACACATGATATCAACTTCATATTATCTTCCTATCCCTTTTGTCACCCTTCCATGCCCACCTTTTCTATCCTGCCCCTCAGCATCTCACCTGTTTGACTCTATTATTTATGCTCTAGGTTTCTCGTACTAGAGAGATCATGCAATGTTTAATCTCCTGAATCTGATTCATTTCACTTAGCATGATGGTCTCAACTTGTTTCCATTTACCTAGGAATAATTCAAATCTGCTCATCTTTAAGACAGAGTGTTACTCCATTGCGTGTATAGCATTTTATTTATCCATTGGTGTAGTAATAGACATTTCAGTATCTTCCATGTTTTAGCTATTTTTAGTTGTCCTGCTGTAAACATGGGTATTTCTATATTTCTGTTAATTGTGCTTTGAACTCTTTTGGAAAGTTATACAGAAGAGGTATCACTGGATCAAATGAAATATCTAATTTCTGGTTTTTTGAGGAGTCTTCATAATAGTTGACCAGTTTTCAGTCCCACCATCAATGTAAAAGCATCCCTTTCACCCTCGCATCCTCGCCAGCATCTACTGCTTCTTGAGTTCCTCATGAAAGCTATTCTCAAAGGGGTGAGTTGCTATCTTAGGGTTGCTTTGATTTCTATATCTCTAATGGCTAAGGATGTTGAACATTTTTTCATGTATTTGTTGGCAATTAAACTTCTTCTGAGAAATGTCCATTCCTTTCAGTTGCCCTTTTTAAAGTGTGTCTTTGATTTTCTGGAATTTATTTTCTTCAGCTCTTACATTCTAGTTACTAACCTCCTGCTTGAGGTATAGAAGGTAAATTTTCCCATTCTGTCGGTTCTCTCTTCACTCTGTTGATTGTTTCCTTTGCTGTGCAGAAACTTTTTAATTTGAAGTAATCCCAGTGTTAATTCTTATTTCTTTTGCTTTGGGTGTTCTATCAAGGAAGTTTTCGACTACACCTTTACTTTCAAAAGTTTTACCTATTTTGGCCTCCAGGAGGTTCAGTGTTTCTATTTTAAAATCGATATCTTTGATTTATTTTGACTTGTTTTTAATGCATGGCAAAAGTTGTGGGTCTGGATTTATGAATGATTCTTTTGCATGTGGAGAAACAAGTTCTTCCAGCACTTTTATTAAAGAGCCTGTCCTTTCTCTGCTGTATTTTTGTTTGTTTAGTTTTGCCTCTTTGTCAAAAATCAGATGACTGAGCATACTTGAGTTGTCTCTGAGTTCTCACTTCTGTTCCATCGGTTGACCTCTCTGGTTTTGTGCTAATATCATACAGTTTTTATTACTGTTACTTTGTAATATAACTTGATATTAGATTGTTTTTCTTATCTTTATCCAATCTCTGTGTTAAATATGTAACTATGCTTTAAAGATTTCTCTAAGTTAAATGATTATCTTTTTCTTGTATCTAAAAACTTTAATCCTTGTAGGTCATGCCAATCTGAGAGATACAAACTCTTCTTAGGGAGATCACACCTGATTTGTAACTTTCCCAGGGTTAAGAAATTTGTGTTAAGATTGCTGCTACATTTGGTTGTAGGTTTTTTTTTTTTTTTTACTGTGGTATTTTACATCTTCTATTTATAATTTTTTCCTTCTTGGATTATCTGAATGTCTATTCCTTTTTATTGTTTTATGTTTTTGTATACTTGTTGGAAATAAATTCCATTTTTAGTTTTTAATGGTTGTCTTAATGTTCTGAAAGTGTTATCAGTGACCTCTGACCAAAGACCACCAGAAACATCTTTGTAGTCACAGTTGGGTTTCTTGTGCCAGTGAAAGAGGTAACACACCCCAAGGAACTGAGAGGCATCTCAGTAAGAAGAGGAGGGTTTCTTAACAGCATTTGAAGTTATCTTTATGTGGTTTTAAAGTGGATTCAAGAAAGCATGGCCTTATTCTTGTTCAGATAGTGTCATAAAGTCAAGCTAACGCTGTTGGGAAAATAATCATGTTACATTCTGAAATAAAAAGTAAGAGAGCTGGGCCAAAAGTAATGGGTAAAGAAGAAATTGCCATGTTAGCCAGCACGGAGGATATCTGGTCATACTTGTGGTTTTGTCAAAATTTATGTTTTTTCCTATGTTGAGACATGATTACAAAATGATCCTGCCTTTGCATTGATCCTCTGTTGATACAGGAGTTGTCTTTTACGATGCTTATAGTCTGTTAGTTTGTTCAAGATCAGCAGGAGAGCACCATGGCCTTAATAAGATAGCCAGACCAATTTTGACCTGATAGCAGTGAGGGGCTGCTTTTTCGTTTCTTAATGATTGTGGTAATTATCAGAGTTTAAAATTAAATTTCCTCTTTCCTAAAAAGTGTAAGAACATTTGAAAGTTTGTCCTCTTGTTACTTAAGTGCTCTTGTTATTTTCAGTTTTATCATGAGTTTTTAAATTTCCATTAAAACATAGTCAGTATTACAGATACTACTGTTTCATGCACTCACTATTTAGCACACCAAATGTTTACCTCTGTGTTTATTATTTGCTCCTTTCTTTTCAGGTGGTCCTTGCAGGACCGTTTTACTTGTGCTTGAGGTTTACTATTTAGGGGGACCTTAAGGGATAGTTTTATAGGTGATAAGCTCTTAAGATTACCAGCGTTTATCAATTATTGAAATGTTCTTATTCATTTTCAAATATTGCCACACCACAATTTATATTACTTGAAATTTTAACAAGTTCTGCTTTATACGTGCTTGGCGACTTTTGTAATCTTTCTTTCTTATTTCACTTTCACTCTTATGAATATATTAAGAAAATTTATATTCTGTATATAATAATAAAATCTCCCATCTCTTAGTTATGATTTTCCTGTTTCACTCATGTTTCTTTATTGTGAGCTCATGTTTCTTTGAACTTTGATGCCGGTATTTAAAATGCCTTAGTACAGGGAGAATTTGTAATTGTTTCCATCAGGAACTCTATAAACTAGGATCCTCATTCCTTCTTTCTCTTACATGTTAATTCCCTTTCTGGAATTTAAATACACCACCCTTATCCTGTTCGCTTTTGTTTATTGTCTGCATTTTCAAGCCTAGAATGCCAGATCTCCTGGTGCAAGGATTCTCTCTGTCTTGTTCACTCTTGTCATAAGACCCACCTCACTGGTGATTTCTCAAAAGACGCTGCGATCTTGGGGATTTCTTCTACTGTTTATACATGTCCTCTGCGCTTGATTTCCAGCACTTGCTCAGTGTCTGCACCTCTCTTGAGAGAATTATCCTTTAACCTCTGGAACTCCTTTACTCAGGCACACAGCTGAAACCATGTAGAGGTTCACGTAGCCACTCAGAATTGCCATTAGCCAAAGACAGACTGATGCAGGAACACTGGCAGTGCAAGGTACACTTTCGGCTGAATCTAGGAGCTCGCTTCACCCATTTCCTCACTGCCTTCTCCTGGGAGCCTTGGCGTGCTTTCTTAGGGAAAAAAAAATCATTTGAGTATGTATTCTTGTTTTGGAGTGTGCCAGCTTAAGACAGCTCAGTAAATATTTATTGAATGAATAAATAAATATCTTTCTTCAATCCAAACTGTCTTTCAGCCGGTTATGTTAGCTCATATTTTTTCTTATTTCAGAAATTTTTCTCTCTTTTTTTATTAAAGTCACAAAGTAATTCATTCTTAGTGTACTTCAGGTGGCACAGGTTCCTCTGTTTGCCAAATACTATATTTAGGTATAGAATATTCTCATGTCCTGTGCTGAAGAGTTTTGTTGGCTAATTGACTTGTCATCGAAGAGAAATAACCCGGGCAATTGCCATTTTATGGGATTGACTAATTATTTTTGGTTTCCCCCCATGTTTATTTGGTTGCCATTCAAATACACCTTTCTGGTTTATACTGGCACTTTTTTGTATATTTAAAGCTCCTACCTGAATATCTCAGTGCTAACAGTTTTTATTCGATGTTCATGCCAAAAATAGAAAGGATTTCTGGCTGTCTAGGTAAGATTACATGTGGCTATGTAAGTTCAGAGAGCTCATTTATTTCTCAGTGTATTGATAGAATACACACTACATCATTCACTTCATGTTAGACTCCTGTCTCTCCTTGAAAACAGTTTTAACTCATTATCACAATTTGATGTTCAAATTATTGTAACTTATTTTTCCTGCCCTTGGTTTCTCTCTGTCTCAATCACTCTACTTCAGCGCTTGCAGGATGAACTTCTTTGAATAAAATCCTGTTATTTTCTACTTTTAAAGCTCTTGACAGATCTAGCTTTTATGGGGAAAATTCTTTATTTTTTGTTCTGTTTACTAGTTCTTTCAAAATGCCTTCTTAATGGCTCTATTCAGTCTCATTTTCTTCCTAACTTTTTAAATTTCCACTTGAATTCAACTTTGTCTTGCTTGACTTGCCCTTGTCTCTTTCACCTCTGTTGCGGTATGCTTACTGTTCCCCTCTCTGGAAGAGGGGTCCCCTAGCTTTGTTATGTGGACTAATCCTGATCATAGTGCGAGTTTCATTTCAAGTAGTTTCTGAGTAACGTTTAACCCAACCTGTAGTTTCTACCAACATAAAACACAATTAGCCTACGCTCTTCAGCTAGGGCCCATAGCGCTGTCTGCCCATGTTACTGCAGATGCCGTACTTGTTGCTTAAATTCCTCTGCAGGACTGAGGAACATATGCCCTCAGCTTCTGACAGCGCTGCCACTAACAGCTGTCTGCTGTCTTTGAGAATTTTCCTTGTCTGTCAAGAACTACTTTATCCAAATTTATGCCCATTTCTCAGAAAAGGATTGTACCCAATGACCTTGTGGTATACAGATTATAAACTTGCTCTCTTGTCCCAGTTTGGGACCACTCTGAATGGCCATCTCAGCTTCAGAACTCTCTGTAGGATCCACCAAGAATATTGCTGAGACTGTGTGGAAAACCAGGCCTTCCTTGTGCCAAAACCCTTTCTCCATTCCCCCATAGGTATTGATTCATGGGACATATTCTAGTGTACTTCCTAGATACTTAAGCTTCTCAGAGTCTGCATCCTATAGAAACTTTCCTATAACACATCCATTATTATCAAATTTAATATTCCTTTTCCTCATTGCCTTTCCCTATTTAATAGTGAAATTCTTCAGGATGATATCATGATGGTCATTTTTCTTTCTTAAACATTTCGTCTGGTGGTTCAGTAAGTCCTTAGATGTATGGGTGGCTGGATATTCTTTCATTCTGACTAGCTGAGTAAGAGAATAAATCTTTCCCATTTTTCTTCTTAGCATTTATCTGAGCTTATATGCCATCATTGACTTGCAAAGTTTTCTTATGCTCTGTAATCATTTATGGCAGCGTTTGCAATATATCACAAATTCTACTTTCCTCTTAAATATAATTAACTTAATAACATTGAATGTATTTATCCAAGATTAAAATAAATGATCTATATAGGACTAAAATTTCAACTTTCATATGAAAAAGCAAATCATTTTTCCTGCAGAAGAAAATCTGTGACTGTAATTCTTTTGTGATTTTTTTCTGAAGTTATTTAAGAAAAAAACAGGGATGCTGTCTATATAAAATAGTGATACAGATAAAGTCAGTTACTTAGAAAGGCTTATTCTTTCTGTTACTAACTTCCATTATAGCTTTCTAAAGAGTTATACACAGGTTTATTCTACAATGGAACTGACCTTTCTATTTATATACACTCCATATGTAAGATATTATATACAGTACTAATCTTGATACATTTTTTATCATACAAAATCTTTGAAGAAAATTTAAGATTACAAAAGTGGAGGAGATGACACTCAATCCTGGGTCAAAATTATAGTTGGTATTTAATTTTCTTAATTTGTCTCTTAATTCCCTCTCCACTTCCCCACCTCCATCACCCATCCAGATAATAGCTTTAAACTATTAACTGACAGATTCCTAAAACATGACCTTAACCAAGGCTGTTAACATTTAAAAACTGAGTAATTTAAAATGAGCATATTTCAGTTTTGGCCTTTGTCCGTTTCACCATCTGTACTGCATAGCCCTACCACAGCAAGGAATTGCCCAGGATAATACTCGGGCTATGTCTTTTCTCTTTGCCATTTTGGGATGTTTTTACCTATTATTAAGTTAGAAAATATTAATACTGTGTTAGATGTGGTTGATTAGAATTCCCCATTCCTTGCTTCCTCTCTCCTTGTATTGTCTTGTTCTGCAAAGACTGAAAACTAAAAACCACATTTCTAAGACTCTTGTGCAGCACAGTTTCTAAACATGACTTAGGTCCCTTCAATCAGATTCATTCATAGGAGATATAGAAGGCTGATTCTAGGCTTAAAAAATTCCAAAAATAGTTTTAGCTGGCAAGAAAAAGTCATAAAGGCAAGAGAATATCTAGAAAAAGCTCGGATAAAATAATCAATGATTTGCAATAGAGTAACCAACTTTCTGGGTATCCAGAGGTAGCTTTCAAATCCTTGAGTCACATCTATCATAGCATGTATCTAAACTCAAGAGTTTCAATAACGGCCTGTGATCCCTGCTCCTCCAGGGTTTCCAATGAATTTATAAACCCTAAGTCCATGATTTAAATCTCTCTTTCCTTAAAATAACTGAAATGATTTGTGTTTCCTGCTAGGAATCCTGACTTACACAAACACAAATTATAAATACTTCATGGCAGCAGTTTTTTCCCCTGTTGTCTTTGAAGTTTAGAGGGTAAATCTTACACCATTGAGTTATTTACATTGAATAACTGCAACCACCTAGTTATAAATTGTCAATATTGCCAGAGATGATATTAAATAGAGCCTTTCTCTAAATCATGAGCTAAAAAGTGCTTTTGCCATCTAGCTTTCAGTGCTAAAGCCTCTGCTAAGGCTTTCATCTGATTTTTAAAAAATCTTCATTACTTCTTTTGGCATTTTTTTTTTTTTTGCCAGCATTAAACTCAGGAGAATGGACAGCAAGCTTAAGGGTCAAAGGACAGGGGTCAGAATACTGGCCTGAAATCCAATCTGCTCCTAATCATACATGTGTGTTCATGCCTGTCCGTTCCTCATTCTGAGTCTATTTTTGCATCCAAAAAGTAAGGTTCTGAACATGAGGCGCGGAATCTTATATCCAGCTGACAGTGTGCTCATCAGTTGATGTAGGATGTGAATCCCAGCCACCTGGAGACCTCTGAGTATTTGCATGATTCATTTGCAGTCTTTTTAAAATGTGGCCATACATAATTAAGTAAAGCTTTTTTCTTCTACCTGACTTTCTCAAGGACTAGATTTGAGTCCCACCTCTTTGTGATTTTGATATAAGACAGATTAAAATATGCTTCATAGCTCCTACTAATGAATACAACGAACACCACATGTTAATAAGGTTTTCCTGTTGTTAAAATACTAGTTATAGTCCCTAATACTGGCAGTATCCAGAAGCTCCACTGAGTTTACCAAGAGAAAGTGTCACTTAATAACAAAATCATTGCTTTCTGATTTTACTTGTCTTAAAACAACAATTTTCATGGGCTGGAGGAACACCTCAGTGATTAGAGCACTTGCCTAGCAAGCGCAAGGCCTTGAGTTCAATTCCCCGTCATCACATAAATCTGGTGTGATGGTGCATGCCTGTAATCCCACCATTTGGGAGGCTGCAGCAGGAGGATTGCTCTGAGATCAAGACCAGCCTAGCCTACGTAGCGAGTTCAGGACCAGGCTGGACTACAGAGCAGCAAGACCTTGTCTCACAAACAAAACATAAGAATCATCAGTATACAGTGAAGTACTGAAGAAAATCGCCTTAGATCTAAAAGAGTCAGAGTGGAGTGAGGTCTTGAAGAGGCTGAATCACTTGTTGATTAAAATCATGAACTCTGAGATCATGTTGCCTGCGTTGAAACCTCAGTATCACAAATTATTAACACAGATCTTGGGTCAGTTAACCTCTTTTGAAAAATTTAGTTTCGTTACTTGTAAAATGGGGACAAAATGGTACCAATTTCATACGGTTTTGAAGATTTGAAGGATGAATATCTTTCAGAAATTTAGAAAATGCTTTGCATACAGCAGCTGCAAAGAAGTGTTAAATTAAAATACTTTAAAGACACTTGCCCTGTATCTTTCTCTGCCACAGACTCTCTGGAGGCTAAAAGTGAGCCTTCGACAGTCTACCTTATTCAACCTTTTCTTGAACTTGATAAAATTTGCTCAGCTAGAAATCTTTCTCTGGATAATGAGTTATATGCATTTGTTCCTCATATGTACATAATTTTCCCCTTGCCCTGTTTTTAGGTCAGGTATATGCTCTGCAAAATATCTGCTAAATGTGTGATGATCCCTATTTATAGTATTGTTTAGTTTGATGCTCAATGGAATACTATAATAATTTTATCAATGCATATTTTACTCATGAAGGAATCCTATCTGTCAATCATCTTTTCAATGTGAGTTTCATATCAGTTGAGCAAATTAATCTTCCGGTGATCTGCAGACTTTAATTTCTTGTCATTTTATAAGTTCAGTCCAGACTTTAAAAATATTAGGCCATTCCCCTAAATACCTGTCAGAGAGCAACCTTGGAGTAGGAGGTAGGAGATTTGGGTAAAAGTTGAAATGAATACAAAGCAACCAACTCTAGACATTCTCAAAACCCGGGTGTTGTTTTTTGGGGATCTAACCTTTGAATGTCCCTCTCAGAGGCTGGGGCATAGCTACCTGTCTGTTAGGATTTCTTGGGCTTCTAGATCATGGGACAGCCAATGTCCTCTATCTTGGCACATTGATCAGGGCCCAATTTTTTGTCTTTTACAAAATTATTTTCAGTAAGGGGTCCTTAGCTCCACATCTTCAGGGCTTTTCTTCAAGAAATATCCTCAGATGCATCCCTACATAATATATGCTACTATCATGGCCAAGTTCATGCCATCAGCCCATTTTCACAGATTATACCATCTTTTTATTAACATTTGTCCAAAAATCACACTGGATTTTGATCCATATCGTTGTAGGATTATATTTACATATAGGTGTCTTTATACTTTGGTTGAGATTATAGTTATCTATTAGAGTCTGAGCTAATATTTTCATCAGAGATGACTGTGCAGCACAGTTCTTCTCTCCAGCTCAGTACTTTCTGTCTCTCAGCATTATAGGCCTGCTTAAGTTTTTTGAAGTTCTACTGTAAGGTTTTCACAGACACTGGAGTCTTTGTATTTGCTCTCTAGACCTGGGGATTTGTTTGTAGAAATCGGCCTTGAATTGGCCAAAATTCAGAGACCTGCCTCTCCAAAGCTTGCTTTCTTGGCTTCTGGAGAATTAAACATAAATGTTTATAAAATCTCTATTTATTACATATTTAAGCCAGAATCCTCTCTTCAAATGAGTGATATGAAAAGAGACATGAATTCATATAATTTTGTGTGTAGCATCTCATCCTGTTTTCAGAGAATAATTTTAAGATGTAATAATTGGGGGCATAGCTGAGCGGTTTGTGTGGTTAACTAGCAAGCATAGGGTTCTGGGTAGGATTTCCCCAGTACTACATAGGCTGAGCATAGCAGAACATGCCTTTAATCCCAACACTTGGGAGGCAGAGGCAGGTGGATTCCTGTGTATTTGAGGCCAGCCTGGTCTACATATTTAGTTCAGGACCAGCCTGGAACACATACCAAGACCCTGTCTCAAAAAAATGGAATAATTGTAGTAACCTGGAAATTTGAATCATTTTTGTCTGTTAAACTGCATTATTAGGTAAGTAGTTTATAATAATCTCTGAATAATTATTTATCACAATGGTCCTATCATATAGAGAATTTCTGCAATATCATCTTCCCTCTGTTTTCTTTTGGGAGAAGTAAAAATCAGGCAGTTTATAACTTGTCTGGTGTTACCAAGCAAGTCAGTGACAAAGTGGGATTTGAAATTCCAGTGTCTATGTCCCTGCTCAGTTATCATTTTTATTCTACAGAGACAACTGCAATGTTTCTCTAGTTGTTGTTTAGTCTGTCATTTCTTCAGTGTTTCCCCTTCCATCTCCCATAATTATTTTTTTGGTTTACATATTTTATAATGGGCGTTAAGTGAAGACTTGTCTAAAAGCAAGATGGGTGAAGTTATTTTTTCTTAACTTTCTAGCACTTTAGTTGTTTGATTTTAGTAAAACTAGATATGAGAATTTATAATCTCTGAGATTATCTTAAATACTTATTGATTGGATGGCGATGTCTTTCTATAGTTATATAAATTTAATTTAAAATGTTAAATATTTTGATGCTATGATTTTCTGCACATTTATTGGATCCACAGACTGGCTTCTAATGACAGGGAGGTATGATCCAAACAGTAAAAGGTCTTTGGATTCAGCAGTTGCCTTTGTCGCACGTGAGCTTGTGTGACCTTGGGAAAGAGTTGGTCATCCTGATATTCCTCTTCTCTAAAGTGTTAATCTTGTTTACCTCATATAATTCAAATCCAGATAAACTAAGAAAATATATTCTGAGAGTAGTTTACTGCCATCACTACAGAAAACATCAGTCTCCATCAGCCTCGTCTCCTAATTGCTTGGATAGACTGTCAGCATGGGGCTCAATACTCACTATGGGTGTAGAACAGTTGTTTTTTACTGGCAAAACACTTGGATAATTGAACAACAACAAACTTTATTACAGTGCACTCTGTAACAAAATTCCTTTTCCTACATCATGTGTTTGTAATTATTGAGTAAGTATGCTTTAATTTTTATGTTTCAAATAATCATTTTAATAACTTGGTAACTTACAAATGCTAAGTGCCCTTTTTCTAGAGGCAAATATATAAAAAATCTACTTGACTTATATTTAATATTATCAAAAAGAGACAATTCTAAATATTTAGAGGGAATTCTGATAAATATAAATGTCATTTAATAATATATCCAGAGGCAGTTAAACAGAAACCATACTAGTAGTTCATCGGTGGAATTTGATATAGAGAACTGAATATACATGTTTTTAAGGGCTAATAAAATAAAAAAGAAAATACCATTTAACCTAAGGATACCTGCAAAAAGCATCTCTAACCTCTTAGTATAAAAATATAAGAAAAGGGGCTGGGGCAAAAAGCTTAGAGAAGAGACCTAGTTACTAATAGTACATTAGATTCTCAGGGGAGGGATTCTGTGTAGCTTGAGTTCAGATCTTTAAAGTTGCAGAAATACCTGAGTACTTTTTGTATCTGCAAGTAGGCATGGTAAAGTTGGCTATGGGAATTTCAAAAGGAAATTACAATACAAGAACTGCTGGTGCTGAGCCATAAATCAAACAGCCTGCTCTCTTTTCCCTCGCGTTCCTATTTCTCTCCTGTACCTTCTATTGGTTAAAATAATAGGAAGCCAACTGGGAAAGGATTGTGGGAAGTGTCGTTTTTAGAGGTCCATCTATCGTCTCATTGAGTACATACACAAGGGTGTATTTGAAGCTGAGCAACAAAAGAGATAAATAACCAGTACATTTGAATATAACTAAAAACAATAGTAGTACCAACTCAGATTCCTGTAAGCTTTGGATCAGTGTTTTTTTTTTTTAATTCCACCCAAATCCATCAGTATACAATTGATGATGGAAAAATAAAATGGATATTTAAATTTAAAAATACTGTTACAGTAAAAGACACATGTCAAATTTGATAGGATAAGTATGTTCAAAATGGGGGGGGGAGTTTTGAAGATGTTCATATTTAAAGTTTGAAGATTTTAAGAAGGGTTAATGGCAATGTGTCTTCTAATATAATTTGTTTTATTTTTAAAAGCCCCCGTATCTTTTGATCATATCTCGTTGATAAAACATTTATGGCAATTTCTGTCAAAACATTATGATATGTCTTTGTCCATTTTATTCACCAGATCTGGCATACCGTGACTTCTGGCTCTTCCCTCAAGTCAAAATTACCATAAAAGGTAGCTATTTTGATTTGATTCAGGATGTTGAAACAGCTAGGACAGTGAAGCTGAAGACATTCATGAAAGCAGAATTCTAGAACGTCTTCCAAAGGTGGAAGAAAGATAAGTGTGGTCAGAGTGAGAGAGGTGAATGTCAGTAGGTCTCTCACGTAATACTAATTTTAAAATTCAGACATCTACCAAATTTTATTATGCCTCATATAACAATTAAATTGTATTTCTTGTAGAAGCTGGGGCTTTCATTGATGACAGAAATACTTTTTACACTGACCTCCAGAAAACCACATCCATTTTCAGCCGGCACTATCGCTTCCCATTTCTGAAGTGTGCTCCAGTGTTTGTCTGCTCATGAATGAGCAGATTGGTGTTTCTTTGTGAAGCATGTACTTCCTGCAGCCCAGTAAAAAGTAGAACAGCTGTAGATGGGTGTCTTAAAACTCCCAGAGAGATTGTTGAACAAGCAAGCTTCCATGTAAGCAGAAAGATTCTTAGGTTTCTAGGATTCTCATTTATTTACTGAATCAGAATGATGTTGCGTTGAAGCACTCAAATACTTCCTCTGAGGACTGTGTAATAGGATCTAGCGCTGTTTACTTCATGTCTACTCCACCGATGAATCTAGTGGTTTTTCTTAAGCAACTAGAGTGGATAGAGTATAAAATTATTTGTAGTATGTAAACTTAGCCACTCATATTTTAGTACTTGTTTCAAGGAATATAAATAGAATTTCACGAAAAAGCCAGAAAGAATTTAGTGTATGCCAAAAGTAAATAAGAGAGTTTTAGAGAAAGGAATCAGGCCTGGTGTAGCTCTAACATTGTTATCCAATGACGATTCTTTGCTACTCTATTGACTATGTCTATATTTGAAGAAATTCAGGGAATTATTCCTCTTACTTCTTTAGAGGAATGATGATATTTTTATCACTTTCATTTGATAGACAAGAGGATAATAAAAGAACTGGATGATTGTACACGTATATAGATTTGCAGGTATCTGAATGGCTGTGTCCTGAGTGCATTTGATAAGAGACTTTATCAATATTTTTTGACTGGAGCAGATTAACACATGGCATGGTATTTCTACCCTCTCTTTCAATATGTTAAATATAAAAATAGTCAGAGACAGGCATAAGAGACATGATGTTCACTTAGATGTTAAAAACCTGAGACATATAGGTAACACTGGAACACTGGATGTCAAACTGCTATCTGACACAATCTTGATAGCTTGAAGTAATAAGATTTAATTACAACAAATTTTAGTGGGATAAATACAAAGAAAAAAGAAATGTGGGAGATATGATTTGACAATGGATAATTTGGAAAAATGACTATGAGAACAAAATGTTCAAATGATGGAATGTGTCTAATAATAAAATCAGCTCCTGCTAAAATCAGTTCCTTTTTGATTACATTGACTTGGTATCCAAATCAAGGGAGGATAGAACCTCTCAACTCTCCATTTATTAAGTATTGGGTGAGGGTAGTTTTTCTCCCCGATGAACAGCCATACTCTGTACAATCCATTTATAACTAGTTTTTGCAGTACCATGCAGAGGTGCCATCCTGAGGTGCCTTGACAGCCATAACTAATTATATATTGATCAGTGAATGTTCATTAATTTCCTCATCTCCAAAAAAGGAAGGCACTTTAGCCGGCTAAGGCTCAATACCTGTGGAACCTATTTGTTGGTCATTTCTTTCTCTCTACCAAAGGTCTTTTCATAGGAAAATCACGAATTTTTGAAAAATGCCAGATAATAAATGCTGAGCCTGTTATGACAAACCTGAGTTGCTTAAAATGTCTGTTGTCTTATATTTTTGAGAACAAGCACTCAGTCATATCTGATTTTCTTTGCCTCTATTAATGACAGCAGCAGCAATAATTTTCATTTTTGAAGTCATGCCTATTTGTCAAGTACTATACTAAGTACTCTCTGTTTTATTCAATTATCTTTATGAAGATGTATAATCCAAGGCTTATAGATTGAGAACTTTGCCTAAGTTCACCTAACCAGTCAGTGGTAAAGCCATAGACTTAAATTTGGGCCATCTCACTCTATAGAAATGAATCTGCCTCTACTTTGGAGAGATCTATGCACTAGATTTGGTGGGTGTGGGCTTGAGTTCTAGGAAAAGTCTAATGTAACACTGTGATGAAACACTTTACTTTTCAGGGCCTTTACTTTCTCTTTTGTAATTGGATGGAATGATAAATATGAAGCTTTGCAGATCTATTCCTCTAAATGTATTTTATTGAGAGTTTGAATGCCTTTTCTCTTTAATACTCTGGAAGTGAGTCTTTGAATAGAACCTGTCCCCTTGAAAATAATTGTTTTTAGGAGAAATTTTCACTGTCAGTTTCCCCAGTTACCAAGGTAACACATAAGAACAGAGTGATCAATTCCCTAATAACTTTTTGAGGAATGTTATCAGACACTAAAGGTAAAAATTAAAGTCATTTCTCCTGTAAGTGGATTTCAAAATTATTTTGGTGGATTCCATCTTTTAACTTTATAGGTAGGTCAGAAGATATAAATTGGGATTGTGCTTTGTTTCTCAGAATTTTGGCTAGAGCTTAAAAGCTGAAAAATTTGATGATAAATACCTGTACCTTCTATTGAATGAGGCTAGCTTAAAGTATGCCAGAAACTTTCTATACGGTATAAAAGTCAGTGAGTGAGTGGAGGCTTGAGGCGAGCTTCTGTGGCATTGCTAGTGTGTTTTGGGTATGTTCACTCCTCTAATTTATTGAACTGCACATTTGTGAGTTGAACACTTTCCTGTATTTGTTGTAGTAAATCAATAACATTTAACTAAAAATGTATCTGAAAGGTCAAGCTACTAACTACTCCATCCAGTTGCCTCTAGGATAAATAAGATTAAATATTTGAAAATGTACCTGAATAAATTAAGGTCGAAAACTGTCAACCAAAGAAGCGCTTGAAACTTTTCATGACTCTCCTCCAGTACATCTAAGCCGTCCAACCTCTGTATTCTTTATATTTACTTTACTAGTCAGGAGACTGAAAAATATACCGAGATCATTTCATCTTAGAATATTTTACAGAAAAGCCCAATTAGAAAAGTGAAATGGTAAAACCAATTTATATTAATATATTCTAGACTGTGAGCGTCACCTCCCCAAAGAATCTGCATTGCAGAATAAGACCATTGGGGAAAGTTATGCAGAAAACAGAAATCTTAAAATGATGGAATATGAGGTATCAGGAAGGGGGATATTTAAGGTCCAAGATATTTTTGTCAGAAATTTTTGCTACAAATTACCCTTTTCTCTGCTTGGTAGATTTAAAAATACAGACCAGAAGGCCAAATTTTTGTAAATACTTATGTACAAATTTATATATTTGTGTTTAAATAGTTGATCAAATAAGGGGTAATAAATTATGTTCATTGTCAAAATTATATTAATGCAATATCCAGTAACTCATTCAACAAATTTTCTGTTGTTGACTTAAAATGTTTCAGTCAATGAAATAATACCATGGAAAAAATTAGAGGCATAGTCTCTTCCTTTATAGAATCTTCACTTTAGCAAGAGAGGAAGGAAGACATTTAAATTTTTGCCCTAATAATTGTTTTTCCATATAATTCTGAGCAGTGTTGTAAACTTGTTAAGCAACATATAATTACTCATTTTTGAAAGGTTCCGAAGTATATTTTCATTGAGCACTAAGTGCCGTAATCTTAACATGTGACTTTCAAAGTTCGAAATAAAAATACCTTATAATGAAAGCTTTTCTTAGAGTTGTAATCACTATTCTCTATTCTTTTTCTGTGTGCAAATAGTTCTTGAATAGTGTGTGTTAACATGGCATATACATTATTATAACCTTGTTTGGGGGGTAAATTTCTTATCTTTTTAAAATACATTTTGTTTATCTTGTCTTGGTGAAAGTCACGTTGCTATAGCTACAAGAACTTTTCGGATCATTCGTTCTTAATTGACATGGAGGTGAAATTCAGCAAGATTCAATAGTTTTGCCAATTAATTGACTAAATGTTTAAATGAGTTGATATTAAAGCTAATTTTGAATAATGCGCCCTTTTTGGCTTCAAGCTTGTTTTCTACTTAAGTGTATTTCATAGCTCAAAGACACTTAGACACAAATGGAGAGCTTCTAAATTGTTTTGCTTTCTATCGTGAAACAGTCATTTTAAAGGAAATATATTTCAGTTGCTGTATTTTCCAAGTAGTTTAGAAATCCCAAGCCTGGGGCCCCTAGCTAAAACAATTTCAAATTTCTCATAAGCGTGTTAAAGAATTAATAATTGATGAAGATTGATGCAAATGACTAAATTACAAATCCAGAATTACTGTCTCCAGATCATTTCTCTGGGCTTACTCATTGAAAACAGACTAGTAATCAATATTCAAGTACACTGGGCATTTATTTTTACTTGTGTTGCCCAAGTGGTATTTATTGCATTGGTCGCTTTCTGATGACAAAATACCTGACACCTGAAAGTAAAAGTGGAGAGTTTTGTTTTGGCTCATGTCTCAGTCCATAGTCAGCTGGGTCCACGACAGGCATAGCAAGACAAATGGGCATGGTGGAAGAAGCTGCTAGACTGTGGCAGCCAGGATGCAGAAAGGTGAGAAAGGACTGGAGCAGTTATACACCCTTCAGGGTCACACCCCTGGTGCTTTGCCTCCTTCAACCAGGCCCCACCTCCTAATTACATGTTTAGCTCCGACATTCAGTGGATTAATTCTCTGATAAATATGGCACCCTCACGATCTAACCATGTTCAAAGTGTCCCATCTCTGAACATGAGGGGCTTGTGAGGGACATTTTAGTTCTTGGAATGGTCATCATTCTTGCTGTGAAAACCATGTGTAAATTTCAAGTAGTAAAATATTATCATAATCACAGTTTTATGAGGAGATATCTCACATTCTCTTCTGAGGGGCATTTGACAAGGCTGAACTTCATAATCTTTACTTTTTTGAGGTACTTGGAATCGAACCCAGGTCCTTCACAATGAGTTATATCCCAGGCTTTTAGTTATTTTTTAGTTTATTTTCAGATAGGATCTTACTAAGTCATTAAATTGCCCAAAGCTTGTTTTGAACTTTCAACTCCCTGCATCAGCCTCCCAGTGTGCTGAGATTCTAGCATCTGCCGCTATACCTGTCCCCATATATATTTCATATGTTCATGTTGTCCTATTTCAATAATACTTAATAACTGTTTTTTTCATCTGGTAACCCTTTTGTTGTTTTTTACCCCTGGTCAACATGACTAAATTATTTTGGAAAATTACTACTCTTTTATTTTAGATCATGAGATTTCTTTGCAACATAAAGTAAGCAAACAGTATGTATTTCACTTTCTCTAGGGGACTTACACCTGCTTTTCGTAACATAGTATTATCTACCCAGATCCAAGATTCCCAGTTGTGTTTCTACGTGAATGGTAATAAATCAGTTACCTATAGCTCCTCCTATGGGTGGTAAGTTTCCACTTTTATCCACAAGGCTTCTTCATCTCAGTGCCTGATTTTTTGCTATGGTATGTTTGGATGTTCTCAGTATTTCTAGGGCGACTCAGAAACTAGAATTTGCAGTGAGTTTTCAGTTGCCTTCATTATTCTGTGGCTACTTTCTTTCTGAATTTTAGGGGTTATCTCTGAGTTCACTTGAAGGTGGCACCTCTTCACTGCCCTTGTTTTCCATGCCTTCCACAAGAACCCTCATATCTGGGTCAAGAGGTTTGTCATTCTGGATTCACGATATAGACCCTAAAACATAAGGTTTCCTGTCCCTTAGAATCTTTTGGGACCTGAGATTGGGGGGTGGGGGGGGGTTGTTACCCATTCCATTTCACATTTCGGCATGTATTAATGTAGCATGTCTTAGGGTATGAAATTCACTCAGAATCCTTTATATAAGCAAAATAAATTAATTCTACTTCTTCATTCCACAGTCACAAGATCTGACACATCACTATGTGCCTTGGATTAAGTAGAAATTGTATTTTAGGCAAAATACTATCTGGCCTTCTTCTTAATTCCTTTAGCACCTCTCAGGGTAAATTCTTTGTCTTACCACATTCCCAGTGATAGTAGCTGAAAGGTACCGTGGAAATACGCTTGGTGGTACCGTGGAAATACGCTTGGTTCTCTACAGATCCACCCAGTGCTTTATGAGGCATAAGGTCACTTCAGTTTGATAATAAAAGAGTTCTCTTTGCTATCTATCATACCTTCCTCTCATACTGAATTCATGTTTAAAACCACGTTGCGCTACGTTTCCCTCCCCAAGTGCCTTTAGATCAGATGAGAGCACCAGTATATCATTTAAGATATTTTAAAAACATGATAAATGCAACATGGCCAATATAGTAATAAAATAACTATAAATGTAGTAAGTATGAAGACCAGCGAGGCTTTTAGGTTCTTAGAAGGATTACTGATCCCAGCCCAAATTCATGGGAGCAGATGAGATTTTTTTTCAAATGAGACATTTCTCATGAAAACTTGTGAAGGCTCTTTCTATGTTAAAATATTTCATTCAATCCTAAATTCAGCTCCTCAAAATTATGTGCTCTCACCCATCACTCTAGCATTTCTCCTAACTATGTGTAAAGAAGAAATAGAGAGTGAAAGTGTAATATGACCTTCCACAAAACAAAGAGTACAAATACCTCTTAAGAGCTCAGTATTGTTAAACAGGTGAGCATGCACCTTTTCAAAAAATGTGAGAAAGGTAAAGAATTGCAACTAAGTAATGGAATCTTAATCACAAGAGAAGATAACAGAACACTGCTATACAAAAAGAATGTGGGAAGTTGTTATGATAGCAGGGTGTTTGTGATTTATACACTAATCTACAGAAAACAAAAGACTAGAAATACAGAAACAAGTAGATTTTAAAAGGACTGCTGACCACAACTCAGTGACAACATAGTACACGTTAGTTCTGGATAAGGAGTAACCTCTGTAAAAATCCACACAGAAGATGCTGTTGTAGAAACCTAGTAACAGATTGTAGGCACCATATCATAGCAACTGTTGATATTATGAAGACTCAGTGTTTCAAAGTAGAGGTTTTTAAAGTATGGTATTAGGCCCAATATCATCCTGATCATCATACACTTTGTTAGTCACTCAAATTCTCTGACTTTCTGAGATCTAGTAAATCAGAAGTTCTAAATGTGGCCCAGAAATTCATGTTTTCCTGTAATCCCCTTCCATGTAATTATCATGTATACTCAGGTGTGAGAACCTTTGATTTAGAGGTGAATTATAAATAAATTTATGCACATCAGCAAACATGGGCTGGTTGTCTAGGTTCAAGATTTCATAGGGCCAAAAGAAGCATAAGAGAAAATTCATGCCATTTAAGGTCATAACACTTGGTTAAGACGTAAAACAAAAAGTTTAAGGATATTTTAAGTCAGCAATAAAAATGATAGCATAGGGCAGTGAAGTTAAGATTAATTGCCATTTTTATACAGTTGAATATTTCTAATATAGTTCCTGGCTCAGAAAATACTATTCTCTTTCTGAGATTAGGCAAGATTTCTAGCAGAAAGTATCAGCATAGACTGTTAACATTTTGAATAAAAGCTAGAAAGACACAGCGAAAGTGGGAAGGGCTTTCACAGCCATCCAGGGCAAAATGGCCTCATAGGTGAATCCTATCATACCTCCAAGGAGAAATTGGTATCAGTTTTTTTTTAAGTCTTGGAATAAACTTATTTTATTTTTGATTAATAAATACTAATTATGCACACTAAGGGGATTCAATATGATAGTTCAATAATTGCACACAGCATGCCCTGATCAAATATAATCTCTACCTTTATGTATCCCACCCTCTTCCCAACCTTTAGTAGTCATTTTTTCTTGTTTTTAAGTTTCTTTGTATTTTTTCCCCATTTTATTGCTATGTATAAACACAAAATTTAAGGTTTACAATGAACTTGAGCATTTTGTGCACTTTAGGTATCTTGTCAAGGTGACAAGAACTTCCCCACTCTCCTTTTGTGCCTCCCCCTACCCACCCCTCCCACCCTCCCACTGGCTCACTTTGTTTTTCGTTTTAAGTTCCATAAGAGTTGTGATCTGGGTCGCCCATATCAGAGAGACCATTCGATGTTTCACCTTCTGCTTCTGACTCACTTCACTAAGCATGATGTTCTCTAGTTTCTTCCATTTGCCTGTAAAAGCCTCCACGCTGTTGGACTTTATAGATGCATAGTATTCCATTGTGTATAAATACCACAGTTTGTGTATCCATTGGTCTGTTGATGGGTATTTTGGTAGAGGAAAGACTTGAGAACTCACTTCTTTGATGCCAAAGACACCATGAGGGAAAAAAAAAACTGTAGGTCAGCATCCCTAATAAACACAGGTATAAAAACCTTCTGAAAATACCAGCAAATCAATTTTGTCTGCACTGTAGAAGGAATATGTACCCTAAATAAGTAGGATATATTTCTAGGATGATAGGATGATTCAACAAATGCAAATCTATCAAGCAATAGCCACATTAACAGAATGAAAGATTAAAAAAAAAAGCACATGTTAATGTCTGAATGTAGGAAGAGCATTTGACAAAGCCCCATATCCTTTTGTGATAAAAAAATCTAAAAATGTCTGCGTGAAACTTACGTGACAAAGTGGCCACTTAGGGAGAGCGTTTTTGAAAACTACAAAACCGTTGTTATCCTCGTTTGGAGAAAACTGAACACTTTGTGTAAGGGCTGGCGGCTGAAGAGTCAACCTATGGAGGAGGGAAAATATTTGCATACCATAAAAGGTTTGCACGCAGAATCAGCACGGGACACAAGAAGGTGAAAGCAAATGACCAGATTTTAAAATAAGCGAAGATCAGAAAATACATTTCTCAAAAGAAAACATACAAATCTGAAACTGCTTAGTACCATTTATCATTAGGAAAATGCAAATTGAAACTACAATGAGATACCACCTCGTGTCACAGTGGCCGTTTTCAAAAAGATGATGTGGAGAAACCGAACCACAGTGCACTGCTAGTGGGAATGTAAATTAATAAGCCATCATGGAATCTATATACAGTTATAATTTGTCAATCTTAAGTCTTCTTACTGCACACACACACACAAAAGAAAATAGTAACTATAAGATAAACAGTACATTAATGAGCATGGTTGCATTGGTTATTTCTTATCAATTTGTGCATTTTAAAATACACATTTATACTTTCAAAACTACTCCAATAAAGCTGGAAGAAAAAATAACAAGCCAGACAGCAAAGCACAGGCAGAATCACATAAAAAATAAACACTGCTTACCACAAAGATAGACTCAAAGGAAGTGGAAAGACTGCCTCAGCGACTAAAGAGCCAGCGAAGATGGTTAATGGGAGCAGTATGATCACGTTCATCCAAAGACGACATATAGAAAAGTTTTTTGCCTTGACCTTGGAAGGGTGGTCTGAATTACCTGTCATCCCATTATTGCAAATGGATGTTTATTAACTTAATTCGTATGCCTTTGTTAGGTGTCAAACTCAAGTCGCCCTATCTAGAGATATAAAGATGAACTAGGATTAATCCGTGCTCACGAGAAGTTTATGTTCTATTAGAAAAGTATTATAATGTGACGCAGTATATTGTTTATTGATTCCATACTGGTTGAGATTTAATGGCTGAGCATTACTTACATTAAATTTTCCTTGAAAAATAGACTTAAGACAACTATTGGGATTCCATGGCTACAAGAATCTGTATTGAAAGGAATTTATATGATATTTACTCTCATTTGTTCACTTTGTATTTTCAGTGAGCTTTGTTAGTTATTGCCACGGAAGTCCCATTGCCAGAGATTTTGATTTGATAAGTGTAAGTAAATTCTAAAGTGCATCCCAGGATGAGAGCTACTCAGATGCCAATCTGAAGTTGCAAATCACAAGCCTGAAATTTCTGAGGATATACATATTGAGACAGGGTTTCATTCTGTAGTTCAGGCTGGTCCTGAACTGAAATGTAAGTAGAAGTGTCTATGAGTATTTTTCAAGGAATTAAGATAATTTTCTGTTTTTATTAAAATAATGAAATGGTTGCAGCAACTCTTTCTGGAGTCCTAATCTAAAGTAAAGGTATTTCATTGAAAAAAATTTGTCAGTTAAGAACTGAACATGAATATGTTTTTGTATTTTTTTCCAGTTAATTATGGCCTGGATGTAAGAGAAAAATACCTTGGCCCAGAAAGAATTTTTAGAAATGGAAAATATAGGGCTGGAGGAATGGCTTAGTGGTTAAAGCACTTGCCTAACAAGTGCTAAGTACCTGAGTTCGATTCCCCAGCACCACGTAAACCGGGTATGGTGGCGCATGCCTGTCATCCCAGCACTCAGGAGGCTGAGAGAGAAGGATTGCTGTGAGTCCAAGGCCAGCCCGGGCTCCATAGTGAGATCAGGACCAGCTTGGGCTACAGAGTGAGACCCTGTCTAAAATAAATGAATAAATAAACAAATAAACGAACGAATGGAAAAAGTGTCCTAGGTGGTATAGGCTGTAATTAAGAGCGCTAAAAGCACTCCACGACCAAAAATACCTGAATTTGTCAATTAGTGGACAAAAATTCTTTCTGTGCTTTGGAAGTTTCTGGTGAATTTTACTTCAAAAGGAAGCACTTTTATCTTTTTGATTGTGGTATTTTGGAGATCTTAATGACAAAACAGTATTTAATCACTAAATTCTAATTCAGTTTAATTAAAATGTTTTTAGTTATAGCTTTTCCTTTGACTATAAGTGGTATTGGGAATCGAACCCCATAGCCTTTGTGCCTAGCTACACTTCTAGCCCTGTTGTAGGGTTTTTCCCCCACATTTTATTGATATGTGTTCGTGCAAAATTCAAGGTTTACAATGAAGTTGAGGATTTTGTGCACATACCTATCTTGTGAAGTTGACAAGGGCTTTCCCACTTTTCTTTTGCCCCTCCCCCTACCCACCTCTCCCTCCCTCCTCTCCCACCTTACCCCCTACTGGTCACTTTGTTTTTCATTTTAAATTCCTTAGGAGTTGTGCTCTGGGACTCTCATATCAGAGAGACCATTAGATGTTTCACCTTCTGCTTCCTGTTGTAGTTTTGTGGATGGTTTTAATAAGTGACTAAGTTACCCAGGATGCACAGGAATGCAATTCCTCCTGCCTTAGTCTCTCAGAGTACTATGGTTTTCTTCCTGAGAAATGAAATGTCTTACAAATTTTAGTACTGACCCATTGAAAAAATGAGCCAAAAATAAGTCACATTTGAATGGAAAATTGATGCATGATAGAAAGGCATGGACAATTGATAAGGTAAAGATGGCCTAGTCATTAAATAGTAAAGGACTATTGATTACCTTTATGGGAAGAATATAAAAGTAGACAGACAACTGCTTCATCCATATGCAAAGATCAGTTTGAAATTTATGAAGATCTCAAACCTGAAATACAGTACTTCAGATTTTTTGAAGGAACATATCTTCATGAACTTTGGGTAGGGAATAATTTCTTAAGATTTAAATATAGAAGTTGTTAAGAAAAGTACTGATGACGTTACAGATAAAATTTATTTTTATCAAGACTACAGTAGAGTGAAAAGTCAAGCCATACTAGGAAATGATTTTTACAACTCTGATGACTAAAGAAAATTTCCATCATAATCAAAGTATATAAATGTATTAGAAATAAGTAAAGAAGAGAACAACAGAAAAAAGCAGCAAGTGACGTAAAGATGGTACCAATATTACTTCCATAGCCAAGAAATACAAATGATATGACCCTTAAATTTATGAAAACATTGAAGTAAAATTAGACTCTAGCTAGAATGACACAAAATAGTGACAATGCTAAGCAAAAAAAAAAAAAAATGGGAGAAAACAGAGGGTCATTTGGTTTCCATTACTTTGGAAAATATTTGGCACCACCTAACAAAATTGAAACTGTGCTGACATAATGACCTAGAGATCCCACCTTTAGGTATTTCCCTGCAAAATCTTGTACGTACACAAGAGACATGCAAAAGAATCCTCTTGAAATTACTACTTGTGGTGACAGAAAAACTGCAAACCAGATAAATATTGAAAATAAAATAATTCGTGGTGTACTTATCCAATGGATATTAGTTAGCTCTGAAAAAATGGAGTAAAAGTACCAGCATCCACATGGATTCATCTCAGTAACACAACCAACATTTTAGAGTGAGAGAAAAGTTCACACAATATGCTGTTGTGATTACATTAATTTGCATTTCAAAGAAAATAAAATCAAAGGAAACATTGCTTAAATTGTTTTTTAGTTTACTGTTTGTTTTGTATACAACTGTGCTGTATTGTATAACTATAGATAAAAGTAAGGGCATGTTTTAAAAAAAATTTTAAGATATTGAATAGCTCTGACTGGGAGATTGCAGTTGGGATTGTCTAGAGACAGCAAAAGACTTCGAAGTCATGTCTGTATTAAATAGGATGATGTGGTTAAATGAACCTTCAGATTGCTGGTTCATTTTCTATTCTTATCCCCTAAACTGTGCACTTAATTATACTACTTTTATATGCAATATGCTTTCAAATACAGATGTCTTAATAAACAAACGAGGTACGCATGAGGATGAGTTGGAATGAAGACAAACTGGAGGCAGAAAGATTGGCTACTGCAAGGGAGAAAGTAGTGACAGCCTGACCCACATAAAGGGGGACTGGTGAAGTAAAAGTGGACATGAAAAACGATGTCAGGAAATCATTTGAAAGGCTCCAGTTTTCTTTAAAAAAGTATTTTGAACAAAATATGTAGTAATCTTTATCATGGTCTGTTGTGCTTTTATTTTCCTTTAAGTAAACTAAGTTGAATGATATAGAGAAAACAACAAAAGTGTTCAACTCGATGAGGTCTGCAAAGTGAACATGTCTGTGTAACTATACAGTGAAGAGCAAGAAGGCCTTGATTAGCATCCCATAACCCTCCTGTGTCACCTCTGCTGATCCCCTCCCACTCTTTGCTGCCCCAAGATAACCACTATCTTCTCTCCTGACTTTGTGAAGTAGTTTTGCCCCTTTGGACATTATGTAAGTAGAATAGCAAGCATTCTTTTTGGACTAGCCTTCCTCACAATATTGTGTTGCCAATTCCTTGTATTTAGCTACATATAGCAGGGGTCCCCGAGGCCCTGCCTCCCAACTTGTGGATTAGTATTAGTCTATAGCCTTGGAAGGACCAGGTAGCCTGGAAAGATGGCTGGGAAGCAGGAGGTGAGCAGCGAGTGAAACTCCACCTCCTGTCAGCTTGGCTCTTACCAAGTTCTAATGGCGTTACTGATCTGACAGCAGGCAGTTTGTCTCCCTGCTCCCCTCCTGCAGCTGCTCTGTCCTCCAGCAACCTTCTGCATAACAAGTACCTCCTCTTGTCCTTGGGAGAATGGTCTTCAACTAAACTGGTCCCTGGTGTCATAATGTTGGGGCCACTGATGTATGACATTATATTGTTAATTTTCACATCTGTGTGATATTCCATTGTCACTCTGCTGGGATATTTAATTTGGTTTTATCTTGGGTTTGAGATTGTTTTGAATAAATCTGCTAATTCTCCTGTATGCGAAATGTTTTGGCCATGATTCAGTTAAGAATACAGTTAGATATGCTTGTTTTCCACTTGCATAGACACTGACAAAGTGTCAGTATTATAGAGTATTTGAGCTCATTTACTATTCCAGCAGCAGGCTTTGCAATTCCCATATGACCTATATTCTTATGAATATATTTCTGGAATTGAAAAAATTTTGTCATTTGTGTGTATATGGACATGTTACTGTGGTTTTAACTTGTGTATCTGTAATAACTAGTAAGTAAAGACACTTGTAGTTTGTGTGTGTTGGAGACTTAGATATTCTGCATGTTTAAATTTTTGCTATTGAGTCTTCTGTCTTTCTGCTATATCGACTTAAGAAATTGACAATGATTTTAGTGAAATTTTAGGTTAATTATAAAATTTGTCATCGTTACAAAGGGCACAAGACATTTAAAATGACTTTATTTTAAGATATTTTTGTGTCATCCTTGAAAGAGTAGTAATCTGCCAGTAGAAAATAACATTTCTGAAATCAAAAGCCAAAATTATTTTCTAGACCTATATGCTGTTTTAGCCTTAGGTAGAATTATATTTCATATTTCTAAATCGTCCCTGGCACATGAGCAAAACTCATCTTAAGTCAATATGTCACTTGTGTTTGCTCTGTTGTTTGGCTATTTACTGTCTGTTGTCTTCTGAAAAGTAGAAAGAGCAAAGGATGGAAGAGAGCAGAGGGGTCTCATTTAACACTCTCTTCTTTGCATGGGTGTTGGTTTGAGAAATCATGGTCTCCACGACATGACAGCTTTCTACGTTTATTTGCTTTTCTGAAGTGCAATTCTGCATAGTAGAAACATGCTTGCTTGAAAGTGATTGGAAAAGAGGAGGGACCATCTTCCTGCCTCATATAAAACTTAGTTTTTATTATAAAGATGAATCTACATTTTATTTCGTTTTGTTTTATTGCCACATTGGAATTAAAGCACAGTGCCTTTACACTGGGGTATATCCCCAGTGCATCTTAATTTTTGATTTTAAGACAGGGTGTACCTAATTTGCTAAAATGCCCAGTCTAGGCTTCAATGTGTAATCTTCCCACCTCAGTGTGCTGGAATTACAGACCTGTGCCCTGATGTCTGATTTAATTTATTTCTCCTAGAATAACATCTGGGTCTACAATAGGAAATACAATTTGATCAATAGACATAGTGTCCTTCTTCCCATTTTATGACAGTAAATCTTTCCTATCCCTTGCTTAATTAGATATCCTTTATGGTTTTTTAGAAATTTGCTTAATTATGCCCCATCTATGGAGACTTTACAGAATTTCCGACAGATACTTCATAGGGGAAGCATTTGTTCTTCACCAGAAGTGAAATTCAGCATTGTATCTATCACAACCATTTCCCTCTCCAACTTGATTTTCTCCATATTCCCTGTGCTTATTCTGACCACTTATATAAATGATGTTTATACTTGGATATGCAGCAAGTACTCTATTCTCCTATATTGAGTCAGAGAAAGGAAAAAAGCAGGGGTAGGTGAAAACTGAAATATGTAGGAAAATAATGTCATTTATTTTAAATATGGTCTATTAAAAATACTCTTTCTGGATATATGACTTTCCAAGGCTAGTTTTCCCCTTTGCAGAAACCATAGAAAAGAGGGTCCTATATTAATATTGAACCATTGAAACTGTGCTGCAAATCATTTTCCCCAAAATAGTCTTCAGAATGTCCCCATCTCCCTGAGAAGAAGGGGAAGCTTCCTAGTTATCACATCGTTCTTCACTTGTTTTAAGATGTAATAAATTATATGCTTTGGATCTAGAATATTCCCCCCAAACCTCACATATTTAGAAGGTGATTGGATTGTAGGGTTTAATGGATCAAATGGACCAGTGGATTGATTTGTGGATTTCATGTGCCTTTGAGAAGTAGAGCCTTGTCTGGAGGAATGGATCACTGAGGGCAGGGCCTAGAGTCACTTGTCTCTGCTCCCAGCTTCTTCTTGCCCTCTCTGTCTGCTTCTAACCCTGATGGGTGAGCAGCTGTCCTTTGCCAGGCCTTTCCACCAGAAATAACCTTTCACCACTGCCAGATGACCATAAGTGAATAGACTGACACCTCTGGATTATGAGCTAAAAGGTACCTTTCGTCCATCATGTTGTGAGCTTTCGGTATTGTATCCCAACAGACAAGAACATGACTAAGGCATGGGAGAATGCGAGAAAAATGATACATGAATGAATGAAATAAATGCAATTAATTTTGTATTGAAATAAGGTAACCTGGTAACAAAGGCATTTATATATAATATGATTACAGTGGAAATGCTGATGAAAATGTTAGTGGATATCAGTTAATGACAGGCACCATTTTTTTCTCGAAGTTTTCTTTGGGGCAGTATAGTTATTTGAAAGAGTTTTATTTTCTATCAAATTCTTAAAGAATAACAACACCTTCTTCCAAAGTTCCTTTGAGTTGAGTGGACGTGTTGACTATTAATCATAATGATTTTTGACATAACCTTAGGGAAGAGAAAAGAATGTTTGAAGGGTGGGAAATGCATTCATCTGTTTAGATAGATAGATAGGTTTGACTCAAGCTGTCACTTACATGACTATGTGCTATAAAAGGCCTGATTTTGATGCTAGTTGAAAGCACCTGACAGGAGTAATTACCCATCATCACCAGTCCTCTCGGGCCTTGCACATAGTTTAGTTCTGGTAGGTGAAGTGAATCAAAAGGAAACTATCTCTGCACTGAAAGTGATTATGTTGTCCAACATAGGAATATGAAAAACCTAAAATTGATGCAATCGAAGGAAATTTTAATTAATACTAAGTCACAAAATTTTTGTAAAATTTGAAAAGATTAAATACCAGAAAATTAAGTTAGGAAGTGATTCCACTCTCAAGGAGAATTAGAAATGTAAATACAAAGGCAAACATCATAATCAGCGTGATAACTATAGCAAGGGTCCCAGATACAAAAAAAAAAAAAAATAACCCACACACCAGCCGCTGAAAATGTGATTAAGTTTCTTGGAGGTAGTCAGTAAACAGTAAAGTCATTTATATTAAGTCTCAGAACTTCTTTGACTATTGCAGGTTGACAGGAAAGTAAAAGTATTCCAGACAAAGGAAACAGTATTGCAGAGGCACTACATTGGAAATAGGTTGGCATGTTAGAAAAAGTGTAAGCAGTGCAGTTTTCTTAGAGGGTGAAACATAAGGGTTAATTAAGTACAGAGGATGAGGATGCCTCTTGCTAGGGCCCAGAGAAGAAATCCAGTCGAGGTTGGTTTGAAGAACATTATGGAGGACTTCCCTTTCCACTATATTTGCTTTTTCTATGTATCAGTACTGAATGTTGTCCCCTAATGACATGTCATAGCAAAGAGCTTCAAGATTTTAAAAGAACAAGGATAAGCACGACCCACTTGAAATAAAAAGGCAGCATGAGTGAAGCGTATATAATGCTTTTCTGTTCATAGTGCTTTCTAACATATTAAAAAAAACAATATAAATATAATCCAAGCCGGGGTGGGAGAAAATTCTGCTCAGTCTGCTGGAGTAGGTTTTACTATGAAGCTTCATCACTTTTATGGAGATAAAAGCATAGGAATAAGTGGCAGAAGAAAAGATTTCAGATTTCTGAGTTAGCCAGTTAGCAAAAGAAAATTTTGGCGACTGAGTTGAATCACTTTTTTTCTGCATCTCTTCCCTTTTTTAAAAAATCTACTTCTGAGTACTGAGGGGAGGACAGGGCATGAACACTCAGGCACACTGTATCAGTCAGCTTTCCTATTGCTGCACGAAATACCCATCACTCACAATTTAAAGGAAGAAAGATTTAGTGTAGTTTGTGGTTTGGGGGATTCAGTCCGAGGGTGGCTGGCTCCAAGGCAGGAACATCATGACACGAGGGTGTGGTGAAGGAAAGGTGCTTAGTTTCTGGTCATCAGGCAAGGAAGTGATCAGTGCCAGAGAGAAATGAGCCAGGAACCAGATAGAGAATCCAAAGCCACCCCTCCACGACACACTCAGACTCAAGCATAAGCATGCTTTACTATTTATTTAAACATTTCTTAACCCAGTCGAGTTTTGAGATTCCTGGTCATATACACCCAGAAGAACAGTTTGTCTCTAGTAGGAAATTTGCTTCACTAAGGCGAGTATGTGTAATTTGAGGCAGAGTGATTACAGACACTTGGTACTGAGTGTTGTAGATTTTCTCAACAAATTCTGATGCTTCAGATCACCAAGTAGCAAGAGTGTTTTTCTCCCCGCCCCCCCGCCTGCCCCCCAAGAGTGTTTTTCTTGTGTAGAAGAAAATGTAAAGTATATGATTGATTGAAAACCTACTTTCTTGGATTTTTATAAATTCCAATCATGAGAGTATATTTGAATCTTTAGCACAATGATTGGTGGTCCATATACAACGTTAAATACTATCTTGCTTTTCATCCTATCACTATTATTTTCTATATCTGAGTTGAGGCTCAAAGTAAGATGTGTACAGATGTGTACAGATAATATTGATACAGATTTGATTTAAAAATATTACAGTGATCTTACAAAATTTAAAGATGCAGTTAAATCCATAAATTAATTTTGGATTTATATTCAATGAAAATATTTAGATATCTTTTTCCCCATTATATTGATATGTATAGATACAATAAATAATGTTTACATTGATCTTGAGTATTTTATGCATAACCATGTCATGGCAAAATTACAAATCATTTCCCTCTTCTTTTTTGACCTTCTCAACCCCTCCCTCTTTCCTTCAATTTCCATTTTCCCCCTCAGTTAGTTTTATGGAATAATTATGATCTCAGTTTCTCCTGTTAGAGAAATCATTTGATATGTAAGCTTCTCCTTCTGACTCACTTCAGTGAACATGATGGTCTCAAGTTGCATCCATTTACGTCCAAAAGCCTCCAACCTATCTGTCTTTATAGATGAGTAGCATTCTATTATGTATAGATACTAAAATTTATGCATCCATTGGTCTGTTGACGGGTATTTTGGTGTCTTCCACATTTTAGCTATTGTTGGTTGTGCTGCTATAAGCATTGATATACATGTTTCTCTGTTATATGTTGTTTTTAAATCTTTTGGGAAATTTCCCAGAAGAGGTATTGCTGGATCAAAGGGTATGTTTATTTTCGATTTTCTGGGAAACTTCCATACTGCTTTCCATAGTGGTTGTACCAGTTTACATTCCCACCAGAAGTGCAAGAGGATTCCTTTTTTTTCCACAGCCTCCCCAGCACTGATTGGTGTTTGTATTCTTGATATATTATTTCATTCTCTCTGGAGTCAGATGTTATCTTAGTGATGTTTTGATTTGCATTTCTCTAATGGCTAAGGATGTTGAACATCTTTTCATGTATTTATTAGCCATTTGAAGTTCTTCATATAAGAACTGCCTATTCGTTTCCTTTTCCCGTTTTTCAGTTAGATCTTTGATTTTGATGGGCTTACTTTTATTCAGTTCCCTTTATATTCTGGTTATGAGCCTACTACCTCAGGTGTTGGTGATGAATATTTTTCTCCATTCTATAGGTTCTCTTTTTACACTGTTGCAGTGTGGAAACTTTACTTTGACATAATCCCATTTGTTAATTCTGCAGGCTGTTTCTTTTGATTTTGGTGTCTTGTTAAAGAAGTCCTTGCCTACACCTTTATATTTTAGAGATTTACCTAATTTGTCTACCAGAAGGTTCAGTGTTACAGTTTTAATGTCTTACTCTTTGATCCACTTTGATTTAATTTTGGTACACGGTGACGTGTGTGTCTAGATTCATTCTTCTTCATGTAGATTTCCAATTTTCCCAGCACCATTTGTTAAAGAGGCTATTCTTTTTCCAGTTTATGCTTTTGGCTCTTTTATCAAAGATCAGGTAGCTGAGCTGAGGGTATTTAAATTTATTTCTACATTCATGTTCCACTGGTCTACCTGTCTGATTTTGTGCCAGTACCATATAGTTTTTATAACTATTGCTTTACAGTATAACTTGGTGACTGGAATTGTAATGCCTCTTGCCTTAATCTTGTTACTCAGGATTGCTTTGGCTAGTCTAGGTCTCCTTTGGTTCCATAGGTATTTGAAGATTGTTTTTTTTCAAGTTCTGTGAAAAAATTGTTGGCATTTAGATAGGAATTTCATTGAATCTGTATATCAGTTTTGGTAGTATAGCCATTTTAACTCTATTAATTCTGCCTATCCCAGAAGAGGGGATGTCTTTCCATTATCTCGTGTCTTCTACAACTTCTTTCTTCAGTGTAATACAGTCGTCTTTACATAGATCCTTCACTTTTTTAGCTAGATTTACTCCTAGGTATTTAATTTTTTTGCTAGGCTTTTGAGAATGGAAGTGTTCTTCAGAGCTATCTCTCAGTAACTTCTTTGTTAGTGTAGAGGATGGCTGTTGATTTTTTAGTATTGATTTTGTAGCCTGTGATTTGGCTAAATCTGTTTGTATTTCCAAGAGTTTCAGAGTTGAGTTTCTGGGGTCTTCTCTGTAGATAATCATATCATCTGTAAATAAAGATAGTTTGACTTCCTCCTTTCTGATACATATTCCCTTTATTTCACTTTCTTACCTGATTGCTGTGGCAAGTGTTTCAAGGACTGTGTTGAATAAGAGTGGTAAGAGTAGACAGCCTTGTCGCATCCTGATTTAAGAGGAAGTGCTTTCAATTTCTCCACATTTACCATGATATATGCAGTAGATTTAACATGATGGCTTGTATCAGTGTGAGGTAGGGCACTTCTGTACCTATTTTTCTCAGAGTTTTTATCATGAAAGGGTGTTGGATTTTATCAAAGGCTTTTCTGCATCAATTGAGATGAATATGTGTTTTTTCTTTCTGCTTTTGTTGATGTGATATATTACACTGATTGATTTACTTATGTCAAATCAGCTTTGCATCCTAAGAATGAAACCCACTTAATCATGGTATGTGATATATATATATATATATATATATATATATATATATATATATATAGTGTATATACATGATATATGGTATATTTGCTGGATTCTATTTCTCAGAATCTGATTGAGAATTTTTAAATCTCTATTCATTGAGTGTACTGGTCTATAATTTTCCCTCTTGGTTAAGTCTTTGTCTGGTTTTGTCAGTAGGGTGATGGTAGTGTCCAGACATGAGTTTGGTTGTGTTCTTACTCTTTCAGTTTCATGGAACAGCTTGAGAAGCATTAGAGTTCGTCCCTGAAATACTGAGAAAAATCTGCTGTGAATCCATGTGGTCCTGGGCTTTTCTTTGTAGGTAGAGAGTTTATTACTGCTTCAATTCTGTGTGTGTAGTGTGGCTATTCAACGTTTTTATGTCTTTGTTCAATTTTGGTATTTTGCATGTGTCTGGTAAGTCATCCATTTCTTCTCATTTCTCTAACTTGTTGGAATATAGGTGTTCAAAATAACTTTTATGACATTCTGAATTTCTGAAGAGTCTTTTGTAATTTCATCCTTTTCATTTCTAATTGCTTTATCATGTTTTTTCTTTCCTTCTTTTGGTGAATTTAGCTAGAGTTTTGTCAATCATTTTTATTCTTTCAACGAATGAACACTTTTATTCATTAATATTTTTTTAGTTTCAATTTCATTAATTTCAGATTTGTTCTTTATAATTTCCTTGCTTTTACTACTACTTTTTAACTTAGATTTTTCTTGTTTCTCTAGGACCTTGATGTGTGTCATTAACGTGTTTCTTTGTGATTGCTCTGTTTTTTGATGTGCGCATTTATGGCTGTATGTTTCCCTCTAAGTACAGCTTTCATTTTGTCTCATAGGTTCTGATATGATGTACTTCCTTCGTCATTTAACCCTATGCAGTTTGATTTCTTGTCTGATTTTTTCTTGATCTATTGTTTAGTCAGTAGTAAGTTATTTAGTCTTCATGTATTTGTGTATTTTCTATTGTTTCTTTTGTTTTTAACTTCCAGTTTTATTCTACTGTGATCTGAAAGTATACAAGGAATTATTTAGATATCTTTGTACTTTTCTAAGCATGACTTATGGCCTGTAATATTGTATATTTTATAAGATGTTCCACGTGCTGCTGAGAAGCAAGTGTTTTCTGTTGATATTGGGTGGAACATTGTAGAAATTTATTAAGTCCAAGTTATCTGTAGTGTCATAAATAACTGATGTAGTTTTTGGGAATTTTCTGTCCAATTGTTCTCTTTATCTGGGAAAGTGGAGTACTAAAGTTGCTTACTATAATTGTAATGAAACCTATGTGTCCTTTCAGATCTAGTAATTTTTGGATTGCATAATCGGGTGCTCCAGATTTGGGAGCATATATATTGAGGATTGTGAATTCTTTCAGTTCTGTTGTTCCCTTATCCCATATAAAGAAACCTATTTGTCTCTCCTAATCTCTTTTATTTTAAAGGCTGATGAGTTTGAGAATGGTATATCTACTCCTGCTTGTTTCCTGGGCTCTGTTGCGTGAAATATTGAGCTCCATCCTTTTATTTTCAGTCTGTGAGCTTCCTGATGGGTAACGTCTGTCTCTTTTAAGCCGAAAATTGTTGGGTTTTGTTTTTTGATCTAGCCATCCAGTCTGTGTCTTTTGGTAGGTGAGTTAAGGCCATTCACATTCAGAGTTAGTATCAAGGTGTATTTGATATGTCCTGCCATCATTATAATTTTTCAGTGTTACTTGACTTGACTCTCTTGCCAGCTCATTCTCCTCTTTCTGTTGTCTCTGTTGCGCTAGGGTTTTTGGTGTTGTTAATTTCCCTTTTTCTGTCTAAGATTTCGTTTAGTATTTTTTTCAAGGTTCATTTAGTGGTTGCAAATTCCTTTTGACATTCTTTATCATTGAAATTTTTAATTTCTCCCTCCAATTTAAAAGATAATTTCATAGGATAAAGCATTTTGGTTGCCATTTATGTTTCACCTGCTGCTTTTCTCGTACAGCTTTTAAAATTCTCTCTTTGTGTTGGGTCTTTTGGATTTTATTATGATGTGTCCTGGGGAATTTTTTTTTTCTGGTTGACGTTGGTTGGAGTTTTTTATACCTGAAGTAGTTTAATGTTCATTTCTTTCCTTAGATTTGGGAAATTTTCTTCAGCAATTTCATTGAACAGTTCCTTAAGTATTTTCTTCTGTCACTTTGTTCTTGCACTTCCATTATTTTGAATTTCTTTCTCTTTGAGTCATTCATCAGGTGTTCTAACCATTCTCTTTCTTGTTTTATTTTTATTTTCTTATTTTTGTTTATTTATTTATTTTGCATTCTTACTGCCTGTATGTTCCAGATTATCTACTTTAGCTTCCAGGTCTGACAGTCTTGTCTCAATATGTTCAAACTGATTATTTGCTTTGTCCTGTGAGTTTTCATTTCTTGCAGTTCAGTTTTTTTTTTTTTTTTAATATCTTGGCTGATTTATTCCCTGATTTCTTGAACTGCCATAATTATTTGTTTCTTCTTTAAATTAGTTGAAATACTTGTCAATGTTTTTGTACTCCTTGTATGTCTACTTTGAGCTCTCTGTACCTCTATTTTATGTCCTGTGTGAGCTTCTGGGCCCAGAAATTATTATCTTTATTGGATTTACTCTTAGTTGTACTTGCTATTTCAAGATCCCTGTTAACAGTTTCTGGAGTTCTGGAGTTCTGGAGTGGTAGGCCTTTCTTTTTTTCCAGTGACTTAGTACTTTGTTTTCCCATGGTTCTGTTGTAGTGAGTTCAATCTCAGGTGTTGTTGATGGGCTTTCTATTCCAGAGATTTGTTTGTTGGATTTGCCTTAAGTGTTATTTGGATTTCATTTCAGTTTTGAATTTGTTTAGCTATTAATTTTTAAGGTGTGCTCAATGTTCAGACTTTTGCTGAGACCTTAATCTTCTGCCCTCTTTGATGTGGAAGAAACAGAGTACAGAACTATATATGGCCTAGAGTCAGAACATTTGTTAGCATATATTGGATGTGGAGGTCTTTAGCCATCTTAACATTAGAACTTTGAGTAAAGGTTTATATTTACAGTACTATCCTATATTAATTCTCTGGCAGATCCTAGTAGCTAAATTAACAGTATAACCACTCTATCTACAAGATTAACAGATACAATATGCCCTTAGTCTATATATAATTTAACCTATTAGTGACTTATCAAAGTATACTATTGATAAGAGTAACCTAGATTATAAGCAAGCTTTAAATATGCAATGGAAAGTAGAAGAATATTCCTGTGATAGTGAGTGATTCGTCACTTCTCCTTACCCTGTCAGAGAGCAACAGATAGGGAAGAGCTCTCAAAGCTAGGTTCTGATGTGCCAGGGAGAACTCTGGGTGAAGGAGAGAGAGTGTCTGTGGAAGTGTATATGACACGATGCTTAGATAGTTAATCAAGAGCAGGAGAGATTCAGGAACTATCAAGTAAAGGGACAGGAGGTAGGAAGAAAGGGGAGGAAGGGTGACATGCACAAGAAAGAAAGAAAAGAGTAACAAAGAAGGAATATAAAAAGTGGGGAAGATAAAATTGAGGAAAGTTGGTCAAATTTAGGAAAAGTAAGAACCTACATCAAAGAAAGATAAAGAAACAGAAGAACAGAATAGCAACAACTACCACAACATTATCAGAACCCAACTGAACCCTCATCAAAACACAGAATAACAAACAAACAAAAAAACAAAACAAATGAAAAAAATTAGTTATTCCCCTTGTATTATTTGGATGTAAACATCCTTAGGTGCTAGATCTCGCAATCTGGTGAGTTCTACTCTACTACTGATCCTGGGGGTTTCCTCTTTGTCCTTGCATCATTTCCAACTGTACCTGGCAACCTTTAGATGGATTGTGGGCCCTATAAGATTTAAGGCTGAGATCCTGCATAGCACCCAACAGACCTTGGGTTGGTGTAGCCCCTGGGTGGGTCTGACGCAGTGCTGGATAGATCTAGGCCTAGAATAGATTCTAGGATTCTAGGTGGGTTCCTGGAGGCACAAAAGCTGTTGGGGCCTTGAAAATGTGCAGGATGAGTCTGTCGGCATGGCGCTTGAAGCATCTCGGTCTCCAATGGCTTCTCCATGAGGCCTCTGATACATACAACTGCTGGGGCCTTGGAGCACTCTGAGAGAGGGTGGTGGCCACACGGCACTGGACACACCGAGGCCTGGGATGGCTTTTTCATAGATCTGCTGGGGCCTGCAAGCTGCCAGGACCTTGTGTGGGTTTGGAAAAGTGTGGGAGCGTGGAGTGGGTTGCACTTAGTTCTGGGATGACTTCTTGGCAGGTCTCCTGGGGCATGTGAGCTGTTAGGACCTTGGGAAGACCTAGGAGAGGGTGGCTGCTGGGGAGGCATTGGATGCATCTCAACCTGGGATGGGATGCCACTGTGGCTCAGGAGCTGCCGAGACCTTTGTAGGCTCAGGAGAGGCAATATTTAGATGTCTTTTAAGAGCAAAGTATATGATGTCAATGAGCAATATTAAGGTTAATAACAATGCTGGAGATTACAATATTTGAGGAAGGGAAACAAGTCAATAAATCTAAAACAAAAACCTGTAAACGCCCACTGTGATAGTGGGAGTGGAGAAAGAGCGAATCTGACAGGTGTAAATACAGAATTGACAGGATTTGAAGAGAAAGAAACAAATACAAATTTTGGGAAAGGAGACAGTCAAGATGAGTCTCATGTTGGTGTTCTTTAATAAAGGAGATAACAAAGGGGAAAACTTACCCCGTGACTTTTACATAGGAAATATTTGTGGAGGCCTTATAACTTGATGCAGGTCTCAGAGATGCATATCAAGACTGGATATGCAGATTTCAGGAAGTTTTGAAAATATGAAAATGCATGACACTGTTTTTGTGTTGTAATGAGCCAAAAATCAAATAATCCATTAGCTTATAATTTTATCACCTATAGAATATGCTTTAATGGTGAATCAGTACAACCAAATCCAGGTGTGTCTTCTGTATGTGATAATGGATTATTTAGATGAGAAAAGAGAATACAAAGTAATCATCTTCACAGAGTGGAACCAGTGAAATCGAATATGAAAGTTGGTGCCTCTAAAAGAATACAGAGTGCTAGCAGAATGTTTTAGGGTTTATTGTGTAAGCTTTTCTTCCCCTCAGAATTTATTTATTAAAAAGCAGTTTTCAACATAGCTTGTCTTAGGGAATATTTGATATTAAGAAAGAGAAATCCATTTAAAGAAACTCAGGTCAAAAGCGAGTATACTGCAAGTGCACAAAGATTCTCGTGGAATCTGATTGCTGGAGTGAAGCATGCCTTTACAGATTAAAATCAAAATTTGTAACCTATTTAAGCCTTATGTTTCAATAAAAGCATATTCACCAAAGCCATTTCCTTATAGAATGCATTTAAGGTTAAGTAAATGTTAACACATGCACTACTATAATACACTTGGAATCATAACATTAGTAAATGTTGAAATGTCCCATTACTTGGTTAAGAATGTGCAATATTTTAGAAGCTATCCATAGCAACCATCTTGTTTAGTAATATTTCCCATTAGCATTTCTCTTTAGTGTGTTGTTAAAATTATAGTGATCTTTAATCTTCACAATCATGACCTTTGAAGAATAGACTGTATTAGTTACCAGGTTATGTTAACTAATATTAACATTGCTGCTTATTGGAGATTTTCATCCTTTACAGCTGAAGTGTGTAAGGTATACCTGTGTATAGATGTGACTGCTCAGTGCCCAGAAGACAGCAAACCCTACTTTTTTGTTATTTAAATATATTTAATTCTTATTTCTGATGGCTTCCCCTGTCACCTCATGAGTAAGTAGGGTGAATATTGACTGTAGCAAAATTATGCTCCCCATTTATCATGCTAATTGCTGCTTAATGAGGAGAGGCCTGAGGCTGGAAGACTTGTCTACCTAGAATTCTATTGGAGTGGAGTTTATTATGGTAATTAATACACCCTGCAATAATTAAATTGCTCTACTGGATAGGCACTGTATTTATCATAAAGGCTCACTGCCATAAAACTTTTGAAGGTATTTAAAGAGCAGTTTGAAAGTCAAGTTCTCTAGAGTTTATTTTTTTAGGATAAATTATAGTTTAGATCTTATTTGCAGATATTTTTCCTGAGACCAAAACTGGCTAAATCTTTTTGTGGAGCCCAATTAAAACTGAAATCACGAGGCCTTTTGTTCAAAAAGTAAAGAAGGTGCTATAAGCATGCTAACATATAAAACTGTTTTTTCTTCTGCTCATCTGTGTGCTCCATTATCCTATCCTGGACTTTCCTTACAAAGCATAAATTCCAGAAATAAAATGAGTAAGAATTTTAAAGTGACTAGAGGAAGAAGTTCCTTTGATTATGCTATCTTCCGTGACTGCGTAGATTACTTGTACTTCTCTAAAGCTGGCCCTACCTCAGGAGAACAGACGTATATAAAACGGAAACCGTTTTTAAAGTTAAGGGTGAGCTAATCTCATGCTAGTTCTCAAAATGGAGTAAGGGATAAAGGAAGCCCAAATTTCAGAGAAGAGACAACTGGAGCTGAGGTTAAGAACAATTTCACGAGGATAACTGGACCATGAAACTGAACCAGCAGTCAGTAGTAGGAATTCCTGTCTCAGCCAGGAAGTTACCTGTATATTTCCTGGTAAGACAGAAGGTAAATCCAACATGTCACATCAGAGCCCTTAGGAAGGAACAGAAAAGCTAAAATAAAAGAATGATGGATACTTTAGATTTACCTTTAATTAAGGTTGGCTACTATATTACAAAGATAATATATTACGTAGTATATTACAAAATATTACAAAGATGCTTGCATGCTTCAATAATAGCAAAATTTTCTAGATTATTCATTTTCTCCATCATATAAATTTTTGAAACAATGCCTGATGGATTTGAGTGAATGTTTTCCAAAATGTATTTAAGGAGATAGAGTGATTTGCATTGTGGCAAAATCAATTTGTCTCTTTTTGCTTCCTTTGATGACTAATCCATTGCTTTAGTAGGCATCAGGCAAATTCAATAAGACCTAGCACATTATCCCACACATAAATGGTGGTCAGTAAATGTTTATGAAAATAATTATATGTCATTTGTACTTCACAATGACTGATTAGTAACTCTTGGGAATGTTCTCAGGTTCTGAACATCTATTCAAATTAAAGTACCAACAGTACTGTACGTCATAGTCCAACTGTGCAGCACCAGTAATAAATAAGCAAACAGCTCATTTGAGGGACTATTCTTGTCTAATTTTCTGATGTAGGTTGAGAATTTCATTGGGGGAGTAATATCTTCCTGTCACAACATTAATAATAGTAGTAATTTATTCACAGAATGTTTTAATAATTCCCTACTCCCCACAGTTTAATGTAGAACATCATTTGAATTTAAGTAACTTCTTTGTCAAAGATTTTGAAAAGCGAAATCATAAATACAAACTCTATTTGAGATAATTTGAGATGACTAGAAAGACATTTATTTTCTCATTCAACAGGTATTAAGTGGCTGAAAAGTGCTAGACCTTAGGAATAAAACAGTGAATGAGACCCCTAGTTTTTCTTTTTTCAGTAAATTTGTAGACTGGTGGATTCTAGAATGATCCCCTGTTCTGCTCATTTTGGTCAGGTTTACAGGCCTGTGTCTTAAAAATAATCCTGCATTTTAGATTGAATTGAACTGAAATTTAGAGCTTAAAGCAACATAGATTTCCAAGAGTTTATTATTTTAAGTGAACTCCTCAATAATTAAAAGGAGGAGGACAGAAGAAGAAGAAAAAAAATGATAAAATTTTAACTTGGACTACGTTTGGTTAGTTATAAAAAAGGACATATAGTTAATAAAGTGCAAAGCTGAAGATTTCCTCTTAACTCATAGTTCCTATACATCATCATTAGAGAGAAAAACTTGCTGGTTCCTGGGCTGGATTAATGGCTTGGCTATTTGTCTCTTTGACCTCTCAGCTGAAGTAAAAGAACCTGGCAACAGAAGCAGAAAATGGAGTGAAAGCAGGTACTATCTACTATTTCATCTGAGCAGGGGAATTAGAAAGAGGAAGTGCTCAAATTGTAGAGGAGAATGTGAACGGGAAGGATGTGGCTCTTTTCTTTTCCTTGACAGTTCTACCCTTTGAGAACCGGCTGGCAGCTCCTGGGTCACTAGGCTTAGTCATTCCTCTTTTCAATTACAGGAGCATTCTATTAACAGGGAGATGGAGGGGGAAGAGCAATTTTAGGGAGAGAGAAGACAAGAAATATTTTCACATAGAGAAAAAAAAGCCCAACTTCATGAACTAGGGAGTGAAATTTAAGGTAACATTTTCCTGTTCTTTTTTAATTTTTATTTTTTAATATTGTGAAAAGCAGTGTTGCAAGAGACTTAAAATACTAGAGTACAGGTTTTAGAATATATAATTCTTTTGGAGAATTTATATTCTATTGTAGGATATAAAACTAAATTGAAATATTGGAGAGTTTGAGATATTTAAAAGAGTGAATATGCCTCAATGCTGCTGCCAGAAAAATTTTTTATTGAAAATGCTATGAGTTTTTCATAAGATTTTCCCCAAACCTCCTTCATTACTTATGGTTTTGGGATATGTACAAGGAATGTAAGTGCATCTCAAATAATTACAACATAGCCATGAAAGATAAAACACTTTGATTCAGTGATTTGTCTGTAGTTGCATTATTTTATTGAAGTATTCGTTAAAAAAGGATGTAGCTTCTGACCCTATTATTGTAATATGTTAAAGGAAAAATGGAAACAAATCTTGATTTTGTTTTCAAACATAATCATATAATGTGATCCGATAAAAATATATGTATTTAGTCTTTTGTCCTTGGTCCTGGTTGGACAGAGTATGGGTGGCAACCTGGTACTCTGCCTTGGTTCAGAAGTGGTGTCAATCTTGTGCTACTCCCAGTAATTAGAGCCACAGTTGAATTGAACTTTAACATACCTCTTTGGAGAACTGATTGTTGTTACTACAGAAGAACATGCATTTGGCATCAGAGTATTGTGAGGAAAAACAATTACAATGACTATTTAAAAAGTTTCCTTCATGGCAATAAAATAAAAATCACTATCACATGACAATAATAATCTTAATGTGGAAACAAAATTGTTTTTAGTATTTGTCAGATTTCTTACTGTAGATAAAACAGAAGTAAAATTCAGCTCAAGTCTTTTGCTCTGGGTCACTGGATTCTGGAGATTCTGGATCCTTTTTTTTTTTTCTTTTTTTCGTTGAGATAGGGTCACACTTTGTAGTCCAGACTGGTCTGAATTCACTATGTAGCCCCGGCTGGCCTCAACGTCATGGCATTCCCCCGCCTCAACCTCCTGAGTGCTGGGGTTAGAGGTATGCACCACCATGACCTGCTTAGGTGGTGCTAGAGAATCAGTGAACTCAGGGTCTTGAGTTGCAAGGCACGCACTGTAATCATTGCACTATTTCCCCAGCTATGGTCTGTATTCTAAAAGAAAACAAAACTTTGAAGATAAAGTTTAACAAATACAGAAGTAAGAGTTTTTAATGTCATGATAACACAACATAAAGCCACTTAGATTTTTTTCTTCACACGCTTCCAGCAGAGACACTTGGGAAATTCTCCTTTTGATTTTCCTCTAATATCAGAAGTGAATTATTTTTAGATATTGATACTGTTTTAAATGTATCATAAAATGGTTTATAGCTTTCATAGATGAAGATCAGAGAAATGCTTTGTAATCTTAGTTTGGTCTCAGTCCAATGTGTGTGACTTTTGGTTGGTTGGTTTATCACTTTGAAATTTCCATCTCTGTTCTCAAAAGACCTAATAATAAACCTAGTCACATCATGACTTTATACTTTTATAGAAAAATTTATAAGCAATTTGAAAATATGATCTGAAATACTTGATAAAATTACTAATAAAACAAACTATAATATTTATGTAAAAAGGTTTGTCCGTGGACCAGTATTTATTTTTTAAATTAATTTGTGTTGTAAATGAAGTGGAAGATCTTGAAATGTTATTTTAATTGGGTAATTTTTAAATTTCTACAAATCAGAAATTAAAGATATCAGTTTACTTAGTTCAAATGTGGTGTGCATGCATGTCTTTGTCTGGGTGTGCATAGGTAGCTGGGCAAAATAAATTTTAGAGTGCATGCCTGTAAAACCAGCATTCTGGGAGTTTGGGGCAGAAGGATCATAAGTTCTAGCTTAACCTGGGTAATTTATTGATTTGGTGTGACCATGTCTCAAAATTTTAAAAAATGGCTAGGGATTTAGCTCAGTGTTAAGGCTCTATGTCCAATCCCCAGTATAAGAAAAAAAAAATGCAAATGTTAGCAAGGTCTGATTTTTCTGAAAATGAGAACTGCTCTAGTGCTTCAGATTGAATTATAGCTCACATTATGAGCATAGCACTTTTCAGAGTGCCTTGCTTTCCTGATACCCTCAGCACCTAATATGTCCTTGTAGCTTTGAGCCCTCCCTGTAAGGGCTGAGAGAAAGTAGGAAAAGCTACATCAGCATTGCTTACTGTTAATAGAGTGAACCAGATATACCTCAACTTTTTGGGCAAAGCTTTAGAGTATGTCTTCCTTTTCCAAACTACTTGTTTTCCTAAGTGTTTGTTTTTAACCTAATTTATCCTCTTAGTCTCAGTAGGAAGGAGAAAATTTCAGTGAAATATGTGCTCGGTGTCTTGTTCAGTCCCTAATGAAATTTGTACTCAAAAAAGCTTAGTCTTCTGGAAAACTTTAGCATTAAAAAGAAATATTTGACTCTAGTTATTTTTAACACCAGAATAAAACACATCTAGTGAAAAATTTCTAGTCATAGAGCTGAAGTACATTCCAATAATAATCCTTAAAGATAAATTAAAGTGCATTGTTTTCTTTGTCATTATTCTTTTGGATAATCTCACAGAGTCTAAGATGGTTTTTTTTTTTTTCCATTAGGTCTGGTCTAGCTCTCCATTAATGCCTAGTGTTTTATAGCTTTCACTTGTCTTTTTTGGAGCTTTCTATGCAGTTTACAGCTGACATGGTAGTGAGCAGAAGCTAATGAACTAAACTGAGTGTTCAACTACGTGACTGCACTTGTTCACTTTTTTGATTTACTCCTCTCTCTAGTTGCGTTCTCTTCTTCCATGCATTTTTGTCCTCTGAGGTCACTAAGGGCCAGTTGTGAGGACTGTTTGTAGTAGTTCTTTAGTCTAGGGTTATTAAAAAGGTGGCCTTGTAAATAGAGCTACTGCAACAAAAACAAAAAAACAGAAAGATGATGCTGACTGTCACAGATCAAAACCGAAGACCTAACCAAAAAAAAAAAACAAAAAACCTCAGTGTTTGATAACATTGGAATTATTCCTCTAAATCAGAGCTGAAAATCGGAGCCCAGCTTCAGAAGGACTTTTGGAACTGGGGGTAGTAGCGAGAGCCCTCGCTGTGCTGTAAGGGCTGAGAGAAGGTAGGGAAAGCTACAGAATCCATACAGCACTGAACCTGAAGAAGCTGGGAAACAAAGGGACTTCAGCAACACAGGTAAAAATTGACATTAGAGATGAGCCTCTGTGAATGCAAACTCTGAGAACAGAGAAAGTAGTGACCAAAGGAGAAAGAAAATAGACAGTAGAGGTGAGAGAGAGGAAAGGTGGGAAAGGGCAGAGAAAGAGTGAATGAGGTTTCCTGCCGTGTTGCCTAGTAACCCTAAGAAAGATCTCCACTGTTGCAAGGTGACCTTGTGAAATGTGTTCATTCATTTGTATTTGATTTGCACTATACTGTTTCAAGAATATATTGAGATCAGACACAGGCAATCAAGCTGACAGTCGAGGGACTCGGGCTCTTTTGCTGTGTCTTCATAGTATGTGGGTCTCAGTTTCTTCCTTTATATAATGGGTTTGAAAGAGACAGATTTAGGTGTGCTTGTATATGAAAGAGCTGAAAGATTTAAATATAATTTCTACCATATATATATATATATATATATATATATATATATATATATGTGTGTGTGTGTGTGTGTGTGTGTGTGTGTGTGTGTGTGTGTGTATATATATATATATATATATATATATATATATATATTTGAAATGGATTTGAAGACTTTGTAAAATAAACACAAAATTACAAAGTTACCTATTTTAAAAGCAGAGATATATTACCATAGAGAAGGAAGGAAATTTATCTACTGAAGAAAATGAGAGTGAGTATTTATTAAGAAGAGCACAAAATTTGGCTGTGAGGTTCCTGGTAGCAGAGCAAAGTGAAAAGCAGGATGAGTTTTAGAGTTTTCGTTGCCAGAAGAAAAGAACCGTTCAAATTAATGAGAAAGAAAATCCCATTTTTTCCACTTCATTTTAGGAAAAGCTTATTATATAAACAGGATTAGCAAGGGCCAAGCCAGCCTTCTCCTGTTTTTGTAACTAAGGTTTAATTTGAACATGACCATACTCATTTGATCACTTACTGTCTCTGGCAATTTTTTTTTTTTTTTTTTTTTGAGACAGGGTCTTGCTCTGTAGCCAAGGCTGGTCCTGAACTCACTATGAGGACCAGGCTGTCCTTGGACTCACAGCAACCCTCCTGCCTCAGGTTCCTGAGTGTTGGGATTACAGGCATGCGCCACCACGTGTGGCTTTATGTGGTACTGGGGAATCAAACTGAGAGGATTGGGCTTGTTAAGCAAGCACTTTAACTGCTGTGCCATTCCCCCGGCCCCTCTGGCAATTTTTTTTTTATAACAGTGACAAACTAGTTGGGACAGAGACCTTTTGGTCCCCAAAGCCTAGAATACTTAACTCCTGACCTCTGACAGTAATAATTCACAAGCTTGTGACACAGAAGTCTCCAAGAAGGATGCTGAATAAACTAATGCCCATTCTGTCAAATGATGAGGAACCTGACTCACATTCCTTTCAGAACACTGCTTTTATTAACACCATACAGATGAAAATTGAAGGCAGTGCTGTAGCGCACATTTTAGTGAGGGCATGTTTGAGTTGTTATGGAGAGAAGTTCAAGAACAATGTACTCTATGATATTTGCTCTGTGGTTATGGTGGATATGCTACTCAAATTCTGCCATTCCTTTCATATCATTTGTATCCAGATACTCCTATCTCTCCCATCTCCTCTGTGTACTTTGTGGAAACTCTCCATCCTCCCACCTCTTAATGCCTCCTCTGCCAGTATGCCAAATGATGGACAATGCCTGCCTCTAGCCAGTCAGTACATTCCACTCCTCTGGCTACCATACTTGACTTAGGATTTGGGTATGGGATTCAATCCAGGACTGAAACAAATATGAAGAGAGATGTTTTTTCCAAGCTACATGAGAGATGTTCCTTTTATGCTGGGAACAACCTGGAATACATAGAATCCCTAGAAGCCATAGGCTTGATATTTTGGGTCATACCAAAAAAGGAGAAGTAGGTACAGGACAAATTAGAGAACAGTAATTGACTAATTTCTAAATCAACCTCCTTCTGAAAACCCATCTCTGAACTAGTTGATATCCCCTTATGCAAGGAGAGGTTTAAAAGCCTCCTTGTGCAACCCACTTTAAAGTTTTATGTTATGTTTCAGTGAAAAACTTATGATACACTAGTCACCTTTGAATGCATTTAAACTAGTGAGGGAATTTGAAGAAATGACAAGTTTTCAAATACAAATGTCACCTGAACTTTTGAGTAAATCAGTGTAGACATTTCTGAAAAGTACCTAAAAGGCTGTAGATATCATGGCTTGTACTCTTGCCCTGTACTCCTTTGGTAAACAAGTGGCAAAGGCCACTTTCTCTTAGGCCAACTCAATGCGACCTCCCTTAGCTATTTCACTTTGGAGAAAAGACTTCAAGAAGTATTGGAAACTATTAAACATAAAAAAGCTTTACCAGAGTCTTCATTGAATAATAATGATTGTTCCTGTTCCTGTTTAATGCAAATGAAGTGCAGCAGGGAGCTTAGGGAAAATAAGGTTGTCATGGTAACTCCTAATACTTTTTCTCTACTGGAAGTCAAGATAGCTGAAGAGGCAACACAAGGCCATATATCTTAAGAGGCTTCTCCCAAGTAATTGAAATAATACAAAGGAAAATGAAAATAAGATGTGGCATTTGATTGATTGAACTGTGTCCTCCCCATAAAGATGAACAGAATTTAAAGAAATACTGTTTTGCATAATTAGCTAAACCTGGTAGGTCGAAGTGCCATCTCTCTTTAAGAGTCATCTCAGTGAAAGTAGATGGATGGTTATTCTATACCCAAAGTTTGAGAAAATTCTGTTCAGAAAATATCAGATTTAGTTTATAATAAAAATTAAATTTTTAATTAAGGACTTCATTTAACATTTAATATGTGGAGCAATTTGTTTTCTGTTGGATCTTGTCATAACTGAAAACTGGAAAACAATGTTTAAGAGCTTTTTGAAAGACAATCTTTCTGAACTTAAGTTTCCTTACCTATTACGTGAGCAGTCTGGACAATATTTCTAGTTGTGAAACATTTCTCTCAATTAAAGCCTACAATAAAACCAAACCTGATGGAACCTTAGCAGGAGGCTCAGAAACAGATATGCAAGCTTCCTTTCTCTCTGTAAGAGTCTTTAAATATGTTCTATAAAATAATTGAAAGACGTGTTTTAAAGTGTCTCCCTTTAAAGCAGCCACGCGTAAAATGTCCCAGTTATACTTAACAAGAACTCTTCTCCACTTGGTAGCAGCTTTCCAAGTGGCTCATGGAAGAGAAAGTAGGCATTGACCTGATCAGAGTATTTTGCCCTAGTAGTGAATGGATAAATGTTTGACATAGACAACGCTGCCTTCTCTTTTGTGGAAGGAAATGGCAACATTATAGAGACCTTGCATTACAGCTCTGTACATATTAAGAGAAAGCAAGGTCTGTAAAAAAAATTACATACATTCTTATATGACGAAATCAGAAGCTGTATGAAAAGCCACAGAAACCTTTTAAATATATGCTGATAGCTGTAATGTAACATGTTGGCATAAAATAATACTTCAAATCTGGCTGATGGGCAATACTATAAACATGTACTGAACCAGCTTAAGATCTCGTTGAAAACTGTGTGAAATTAAATTACATTTGTTAACATATTATTTAAATATTTCATTGTCCATGTCGGGACACTTTTTTAAAATTTTATTTTGTTAAAAAATCCGCATGACATAAAATTTAACTCTTATAAATCCATGAATTCCAAATTCTGTAACTCATTAGGGCCATGGGGTTTGGGGAATTAGTGAGCATCTGTGTCCACCCCTTTTTCAGAGGTTCACCCCTTTCCTGTCTGACCATTGCCTCTCTTTATACCCTGTCATTTATATTGGGGCCTTTTTATGTTATTATTTTTGTACATTTCATAGGAGGGACACCCATCTATAGTCAGTCTTTTGTGCTTGGTCCATTTCACTGAGCATTATGGGCTGTAGGTGGCCCCATTTTCATTCAGTTGCTTCGTATCTGTCTTACTTTCTGGCTGCATAGTATTCCACTGTATATAAGTACCACATCTTCTTTAACCATTCCTCTATGGATGGCAGGTAGGTTGTTTCCAGGATTTGTCTATTATGAATTATGCTGCTGAAAACATGGGTATACATGTGTCTTTTTGGTATGTCGACTTTATTTCTTTTGGGACTATACCCAGTACAGCAGTAGCTGGATCAAGTGGAATTTACATTCTCAGCTTTCTAAGGAACCTCTAGATTGCTTTCCATAATGGTTGTTGTTGGGGAATTTTTGAAAATGAAGATGAGAATTAAAATAAGTAGCACGGATTGATTGATTCACCATAAGTTTAAGCAGGGACAATTCTAAGAAAGCCAGACATTTTGTTATTCTAGTTATAATATCTTTAGTGACAGCAAATCAGCTGCCCCAAATCCTGTGATAGCATGGTATGTTCCTAATAAATTTCTTCAAAATATTCTCCTCTGGTCTTCAATTGTAAAAAATACATTTTTTAAGGGCTTGATACAAGATCATTATGCTTCAGTTATTTGAAACTTTTCCAGATACTCATAGGATTCTGTTTAAGACAGTAGAGTGAATTACTACTTACCCTATATCCAGTTGATATTCCACTGAAACTTACCTAGGTGAACTAAAATTGGCCTATTACGTTATGAGTATAGCACCTGACCTTACCCATTGATACTCTACTTTGCCTTGCATGCTAGATATTGATGTCTTAAGTAAGTTTTTGAATTTATCGAAGATTTATCTGGTACATTTTCATGTTCTTCATTTTGAAGATGCATGAACTTCAGACTCAGTAACGTGTTAGTGACACACCTTGGGGATTTGTGACTGTGTATATCCTGTTTGTGCCCTGTTTCCCTTCTACTTCACCTTAATCATCCTTCCTACTTTTTATATTTTGTTTAAAAAGTAAGTGCAAGGGTAAGTTTATGTTAAATTCCCTGATGATGTTTTCATCGTTTTCTAGTATGGGTCATTACTATAAAAGTTTTTTTGGAAGACTCTCATTCTCAAATGCCTAATGAAATCATTTGTGTTCATCTTACGGGACATTATTTATCTGCACCCATACCCTGTCCCCTGAATGTCTGCATGCTCGAGCTCTTGCTTTCTCAAACCTGCTTGCTTTCTCTTTCTTCCCTCAGAACCGTCACTCTGGCAATCCTGGTACTCCCTGGACATAATAAATGGCATTTGTTTAAAGGGAATGAATTTTTATTTACTTTTATTGATATGTTTAAGGTGCACAGTGTATTTCAGTACACATGAAATTTAAGATAATTTGTTATACAGTATTGGTGTGGCAATGGAACTGATATAAAAGATTATGCCTATAAAGATGTTTAATTTAGAGATGCTATAATGAATGAATGAGCAATGCCTTTAGTGTAGTGTAAGTTAAGTTTAATTGAAAGAGAAAAAGATTTTTCTCATGTCTTTTACAGTAAATAGTCTTATAGTTGTTTCTCCTCTGATAATGTCAGTCCATTGTCCCCAAACCAAGTCTATAGGCTTGTTATCGTAACACAGAGATCAATAAATCCTAATGACCCAACCTTTATTTGCCACTTGTGAGAAGTGAACAGACTGTACAAGTTCTTACAAACCATTCAAAAATACAAAAGTTCCTCTGTCCCTTCTACGCTGAGCATTCCTAATAGTGACTTTGTAATCATCTTCCAATCTGTCCTTTACTATGTCCTGCAGGAGCTTCCTCAAGATCCAGCATGCCTAGAAGAAAGGGAAAATTTGCCTTAAGGAGCAAGACTATGAAAACATGCATATGTTATTGCTTCCCTTTGTAAAAATTTAAATACTAGTTAGCATCTGGAAAGAGTTCCTTTTAAATTTGATATTAATCATCTTTACTGATCCTTCAAAAGTTCCCTCTTCCCTAGTAGCCATGAACTTAAACTGACAGCAGTCAAAGTAAGTATTTTTTCTCCTTCAATGCCTGCTGTTTCCCTGGTTTTTGTTTTACCTTTTTATAATCTTATAGTTCCATGGTAAGATCTGCCATGGTTTTTGCACCAAAGCATGCTCATACTTGATGGGCTTATTTTGACAATTCATTAGGAAGTTGTGGTTAATTTTTCCATATGTATGTATGTATGTATGTATGTATGTATGTACTAGTTTATTTGGTGCTGGAGGTGGAACCCAGGGACTCTCAGAGGCTAAGCACAAGCTATGCCATTAAGCTACATCTCCAGCCTATTTTATTTTGTAAGAATGTGAATGTTTTCTTTTATGAGTCCCATTTTTCTGTTTCTATCCCATGATTATGTATGTATTCATTCAATACATATTTATTGAGCTTTGACTATTACACATGTTATTGTTCTTTATAAATCTGAGCCTGAACTAAATTTTACTTCAGATGGTTAATGTGTGCTATCCAACATGAATTTGTAAGCCTTTTCTTTTCTTTTTTTTTTTTTTTTTTTGGTCAATATTCAAGTTTTTGTCAGTATGTATCTAAAATTGTGTTTCTTTCAATAGCTTCTCACTAGATTGTGGCGATCTCATTATATGAATTTTGGATTTTTTTCTCTTAGTTTTTTTTAGAGACAAAATGTTGCTCTGTATTCCCAGGCTGGTCCTGAGCTTACTCTAACCAGGGTGGCCTTGAACTCACAGCAATCCTCATGTCTCAGTCTCCTTAATGCTGAGCTTACAGGCTTGCATCATCACACCCGGCTTATGTAGTGCTAGAAATAGAACTCAGCGCCTTGCTTTTGCTAGGCAAGTGCTATAACTGCTGACTTATGGCCCTAGCCTTTAATTTTTTTTTTTTAATTTGGTTGTTGCTTCTGTTCTAGTTCCTTGCTTTCCAGAGCAGGACTTTAATTCCCATTGGCTCTTTGTTTGCCGTTCTGTGTATTGTCACCTACTTTAAGCTCGCTTTCCTTTCTTCTACTTTGTGTAAGAAGTTTCCAAATGTAACTTTTGATCTCTTAATTTTATATTTTCAAAGTGAATTCTCTTTCCAGTGTGATTTAATTTTGTATTTTTTAAGCTTTGTGATAATCCTTTCTTATTCTATTCTTTTCCTTTATGTATAGTCAGATTATCTTTTGTTCTGTGCTTGTATTCTCATGTCACTGAGAAGATGCCTTGTAATTATTTTAAGCATTCAAATTTTGTCTTTCCTGATCTTGCAGATGGTATACCATTCCCTGTAGAATCAAATATGCTGCAGAAAACTTCTATCCACTTTCAGACCTGTGATTTTCTGAAAACTGATGTCTCAGAATAGTTTTAGCAAGGTAAATACTAGATGATGGAAGGGGAGGAGGCATAGTGGTAGCCAATCAAATAGAAGAATCAATGCCCAGCTCTCTAGTTGTTGTCGGCTTTGAGTTTGTGAAGAATTCGGAGGAATGAGAGGCCTTCCAAATGGCTTTTGGGAAAGCTTGGCGTTGTGAACTGTTAACAATGTTTTTCAATCTCTTTCTGTTGACTTTGTCTTAGTTGGAAGTTACCTTAGTTCAAGTTGTCTTTTTTTTTTTTTTCGCAAACCATCGAAGTTTTGTTTTTGGTTAAGAGAAAATTAACAGAGACTGCAAGCCAGACCTTTTTCTAAGCCTAAAAGCCTACTATGTTGGAGGTGAAGAATCAGGTAAAGCAGTGTACAACATTTCTTATATATAGAAGCAACTTGAAAACTAAAGAGATGTTTAGTACAGTTAAAATACAGATGAAAATTTAAAAGCCTTTTCTTCCTTTCTGCCAATAAACTTCAGCTCCTCGTCCACGTGTGTGCACCCTTATACACACCACACAGCAGGGTCCCTTCGCTATGCCTACTTGAAGGGTACTGTAAGTCACTTCCTCCCCACCTCTACACCCATTATCACTTACCACGTGGTTTCCCCCTTTCTGTGACTGTGCCAGAGTCTGGTGCACTTTGTCCTTTTTCTTCTGCATACCTAACCTGTCAATCTCTGAGAATGAAATATAAGAGATAATACTGAGATCTTTCTTAGTGTTGTTTCTGTTGGTTAAGATTTAATGAGTTCCATGGTTTCATCTGGGAATGATGTAAACTACGTGTGGAAATTATAAAGCATTAATTCACTGTTTTTAGGTATCTTTTTATGTAGGGATATTATTTCAAATGTCATCATTTTAAATAAATAAATTCATTTTATTCAGGCGTTCTTAGACTATATTATATTTGTTCAAAGCACTAAAAAGGAAGGGATATTTTTAAACCTATTTTGTATTCTACATGGCACTGAGTGCTATGAGGGATATGAAGAGTTTCTGTTCTCTGCTTGTAAGGGTCAGAAGCAGTAGGTGAGAAGGCAGATGTTGCATATCCAGCAACACAAAAATATAATTAAGGTCTAAAATGCAAGTCAGAGACTAAGTGTATTAGAAGAACAAATGATAAGAATCATGAGGATATTAAAACGTGTTATCATTTAAGTCTTAACTGTCTAGTATACTGGACTACAGCAGAGTAGGTGAATGAACGTGCCGAATAATCTTGAAAATAAGAATATGAGCCTTCCCCTCTTTCTGTTATTTTGACAACATCTCCAATTTGATTTTTAAAAAAATGTGTTAGGCACAATAACAAATAGGGAATCGTATCTGTTAAACTTCCCAAAAGGTTTCAAAATAGCGTAGGTAACAGAATTCACTATTGAAGTCATCTGGTCCTAGATTCTCTGTGTGAAAAAGTTTTAAATTGTAATTTCGATTTCTTTAATATATATATAGTTTCTTTACAGGATGTCTATTTCTTCAGTGAGCTCTGGTAGGTTTTTTGCCATTTTTTTACAGCTTATTAGAACAAATTTCTCATAACAGTACATTATACTTTTAAATTTTCTATGATACATTCTTTTCATTCTTGTTTTTCATTATTGTGCAGGCCCTTTTTGGCTAAACTGGATCAAGGTTTATCAATTTGATCGTTTCAAAGAACTAGTTTTCAGTTTTGTTAATTATACTCTATTCTTTTTACATATTTCACCGATTTATGCTCTGATATTTGTTTTTTTCCTCTAAAGTTTGCTGTGGGTTTAGTTTTCTCTTCTAGTTACTAAGATAGAAGTTGAAGTCATTGACTTGAGAATTTCTTCCTAATATCAGCATTTTGTTCCTTAATGCCTTTTTAGAGTTATCTTACACATCTTAACATATGCCTTCTTTTTCATTTTCATTCAGCTCAGAAGACTTCTAATTTCACTTTTGGCTTACTTCATAGGTTATTTAGAAATGTGATATGGAGTTTCCAAATATTAAGGGAATTTGCAAACCTGATGTTGCTATTAATTTTTAATTTAATTTCTTTATGGTCAGAAAATCCATTTAATGTCATTTTTGTCATTTTAATATTAGACTGGTTTTATAGACTAGAATATGCTCTATCTTTTGAAATGTTCTCTTTGTGCTTGAAAGAAATGTGCAGGGAAGAGGCCTAGAGTATTTCTTCACATAAGTAAAGCTCTCACTCATAATGGACGCCATGCAGTGACGCAAACCTCCTGATCTTGCAGCTTGAATTGTATAGGTATAGTTCTAGGTAAAAATGCCACAAATTCCTGCTCTGCTTATTCAAAATTCAGTGGTTTTTCAAGCATAAATGTAAATATTGTTGTTTGCCTTTGGTCTCTTGCTGTAGTTCTTGACTGGTGATTTTTATTAGTTTTGTTGAGTTTTATTAAAAGTTACCGTTTGGAAAGAGGATTTGCCAACTTCCTCACTCAGCCATATCTAGAGCTCAGTTTGAACCTATGGTGTTTCAAGTAGTGCATGGAAAAGTTTTGAAATATTAGTCCCTTAAAATGTTTTCTTCCTTCAAAAACAGGGCAGAATTAATATTTCGTCCCCAAGATTGAGGGGAAAAAAGAAACGTATCTATTCATAAAATGAAACTTCAGTAGCTTGTTTTATAGTTATGTACATAAATGTCTCTCTTAAATCACAATGTGTACATGTTTACTATATAGAGCTACCAAACTATTTAAAGGGCACGAGATGGGGCTGCGGACATAGTTCAGTGATTAGATTGCTTGCCTAGGAAGTATGAGGAGGCCCAGAGTTCCATTGCCCAGCACCACATAATAGCGTGGTGTGATGGTGGACACCTGTATCCCAGCACTTAGGAGGCTGAATCAAGAGGATTTCCATGACTTTGAAGATAGCTTGGGCTATCTAGTGAGTTGAGGACCAACCTGGACTATAGAGAAAGACCTTGTCTGAATAAAAGGGGGTGGCATATTTTCAGTTCTTTTCTGTCTACTTCTTAGAGTTGCTCATAGTACAATTGAAATGTCATTGGGATCTTCTTAGGGGCAACTAAAGGGACCTGTTCACTGTAGAATGTCAGGAAAGGTAAACAAGGCTGAGATCTTGCTACGGATTACTGGGTAACAGACAACCAGAACAAGAATAGAAGCAAAGGAGGACTTCATATTTCTTTCAGCTATTTGTAGCTAAGACATTCTCTTGATCTAAAAGGTGTGGATTGGATTTAATATTATTTAAATGCCATTATATTTTTATTATAATTATATTGTTGCTCAGTTTGGTTCAGGGAGGTGTAATACCAGCAGCATCTGGAAATCTACTAAATTTGCAGAATTGTTGGCCCCACGCCAGACAGACTGGATATAAATCTGCATTGTCACACGAGCCTCAGTCGATTTGTATGCAAGTTAAAGTTTACAAAACCTTGGTCTAGATGACCTGCAGTGGGTGAACTGTACCTTCCATAGAACAGAAGTTCACATTAGAATACCCCAGGAACCATTTTAAAATTTAAATATCCACCGTACCTTTCTCTTTTTCCCCACTGTTAGGATTGGATGCAGCTTCTTGTAAGAGAAACCAAATTATATGGTTTACCTGAACAGCCCAGGGGAAGCACAGTTGCTCCTGAAAAATCATGGCCCCTCGGTTTCCTTTTTGCTTCCTGATCTTTTAATCTTAGAGCCCTTGTTGTTCTTCATAGTAAAGAGACATAGACATTCTCTTTAGCTCTCATGCACCAGTCCATACAGGATGAAAGAGAGACAAAAAAAAAAAAAATGCCAGCTAGATTTGGCGTCCTGTGTGGGGAAAGTAAATATCCTAAATGTCCACCCTGTAGGTTTCTACTTTCATCTCATTAGCTATTTTACGTCATCAAATTAACTTTGCTGAATAATTCTGGAGAGGCAAACCTAATAAAACTCAGTGCACTCTCAATAAAATATATTGTCATGGAAAGAATCAGTTTTAGATAAGCAATAGTTGTTAGGACCAATAGAAGAATATCTGAATCTAGAGGATAGAGTGTTTCAATATACTTGAAATAATTCTTTAGTTGATTTGGGTAAGTGTCCATCTCACTAAATGGATTATTACTTGAATAATTAATGTCGTTTAGATCTAGAATATCCCACAAAAGTCTCTTGTATTTGGATGCGATGGATTGTGTATGGAACCATATGCTGTTAGGAGATTGGGGCCTGGGATGGAGGAATAGATTATAGGCATGTAGATTGGATTACAGGCATGTGGTGGGGGCTTACCACACCATTCATGCCTGGTAGGGACAGGACACTGAGGCGGGACCAGGGATGGGTCATAAGGATATATAAGTTGCTTTCTGTCTTCCTGAAGAGACTAGACTCGACTTAGCCTTGACTTGGCTTACTTTTAGCCATGCCATGAGGCACTGCCTCCACCTCTCTCTCTCTCTGCTATGTACTTCCACTGCTGCCAGCCACCCCTGAGTGGACTGTGACCTTCTGAAACTGCAAGATAAAATAAACCTTTCCTCTTTCCTCCCCTAATTTGTGGATGGCGGGTCTTGAGTCACAGCAGTGAAAAAAATAACTAAGACAATAATGAGGTCTGAACAGCACCTATCTTAAACTCAGAACTATTTTGTAAGACCACTGAGCAATAATCACTACTTTTACTTTTATAATTACAAGGACAAAGGTTGGGACTCTTAAATACCTTACAATTCTACTTGTTTGTTTAGCTTCAGATTGTCACTTTTTTCTCCCTTAAGTGGCATTTTGTCTGATGTTGCTGCTTTTGACAGTGCTTCCTGAATTGCAAAGATTTAAATCAACCAACACAAAAAAATCATATTTCTGTTGTCCTGAAAAGATATGTCTTTTATTAAATTGCCATGTTTTAAAAGATAATTTTAAACTTGAAGCTCTAAAATTCTTTGTAGAGTTAATTGGCAGTTCAGTTACTAAGCTTTGGCTTAGCAGGTTTTCATGTGTTTGTGCTCTGGTCATATAAATGTAGACTAGACATCAGTTCACAAAGGTAGAGCTACAGCTTGTTTGTTGTTTGTATTGGTATCACCAGAGTCTAACACATATGTAAATATCAATAAATCTTTTTGATAAATGAATGAATACATAACAATTGCCTGATATTGAGGAGGAACGGTTTTATATAGTTACGGCATGAATATTATTGTCTATTGAGTAGATTACTTCTTTTCAGAAGTTTTGTAGATAAGCTCATTTGCTCATTAACATTTCATTCCAAAATCCCATTTATATAGGACTTCTATAGTTTCCTCCTGGTTAGGATGACTGCTGGAGAAAGCGATTCATATTTAGAAGCACGGACTGGTATACCTTGGACTGCTTTCCAGAGAGAGATGAACACAGTAGGGGAATATTGCTACTGACCTTGTTCACGTAATATTTAGGATTTTTTTCTTTTTATCTGGTTGAGAGATTTCTTATGTTTTTCTTCCTGGAAGCAAATATTGTTCTGCAATTGAAAAAGCTATCAGGCTAAAAATAGAATTTCCAACATGTCTTGATGACTATGATATAAAGTCTTAAATATCATAACACTGCCTGAATGCAAGTAATATTCTTGAAATGAATGACTAATGTTTTCTCAAACTCAGTATAATGAAAGTTAAGGAAATAAATTATATGGTTGTTAACACCTTAATTGCAACAGTTATTTCATAATAATTTTTTTTACTCTAGTTTTTTATGCTTCTTTAACTGGTAAAAGAAAATAGTGTTCTTTCTCATAGTTCCAGGCTTAATTAACTCTGTAATGTCTGAGTTATCTCACATTTCAAGAGGAGCAAAGGCTAACTTGTAAGTTTTTGTTGGGAGAAAAACAGTTTCTGTCAAATAGAACAGATAATTCCATTGCAGAGTTGGGAGAAAAAAGCAAATAAAAATGCATACAATATTTGGGAATTATGCTAAAAATTATCCGTTACTCATCTGAAATTTACATTTAATTCACTGTCCTGTATTTTACCTAGGAACAGTAGCCCAGAAGTACCCGTCTATAGCTATATATGTCGCTAAACCGTTTTATATCCAACTCATAAATCTCATTTGGGTATTGCTTATTAGTACTTAGTTTCTTATATGTTCATTTGAGGGCTTCCATAATTTTAATGGTCCTTTCTATTTATTTCATGAGTCACATGAAATATTTGAAATGTATTTATTTTATATGTGTAAACATGTTGGTTTGATTCTTTGGACAATGATAGTTTTGGGTGCCACCTACTTAGATGTCAGTGTGGCTTTACTTGATGAAATCAAGTAAAATACACTGCTGAAGAGGTATTCCTCAGGGACAGTTTCATTCCCGTTAGAGCTTTCCTTGACTTTTGGGAAAAAAATCTCAATTAACCATAGAACTTGAACTTTGGGTACTTCTATCGTTTTCCTTTGTATTTTCATGCTGATGTTGTGTTTTTTTGTTTGTTTGTTTTGTTTTGGATTAATACATGACCAGTAGTTTGTTCTCCATTATGGCAATAATAGTTGGGGTTTTAGTTTTATCATCTGATTGTTTGGCCATCTATGCTCACTAAATGATAGATAACTATTTTTGTGTTGGATGAAGACAATAGAAATTTTCAAATATTAATCTTGGCTGTCTGCCTGTGCTATAAGCTCAACTTTGTTAAAAATTTCTTATGAACTTGGGAGGCGAAAAGCCCTTTGTTTATATAAGTGAATGTATTCTCCGTTGATTTTTGACTTCAAGCTAAAATTGTAGAATTACAGCTATATGTTCTCTCTGTCTGGCGTTGCTCTTGAGAAAGAATTTGTCTTTCATTGTGTGAATGTGAAATATTTTTCTGTTTTAGTAAGGCAGTAATATAGCTTAAAGAATCTCTGTTCTGATTAGTTATAACTAAGGGTTTGTATAAATTGAATATTTCCAAAATTCAGAGGAAAGGAAACAAAATGTTTAAACCTACTATTTTAGAAATATTTTAAAATCTAAGTTGACTTAATAAAATTTAGTATTTTAATATATTTGACTATTTAGTAATTTTGATTTAAGAAAGAGAGAATTATGACTCAGTTTCATGTGTTTATCAGAATGAAGTTGAAAGCAAATATGTATTTTATATTTTAGTAAGGTTTTTATTTCTTTTTAGTCATAAGAAGCATAGTTATTTTCCCCCATTTTATTGATATGTATAAGTGCAAAATTTAAGGTATACAATGAAGTTTAGCATTTTATGCACCTACGTATCTTGTCAAGGTGACAAGGACTTTCCCACTCTCCTTTTGTCCCTCCCTCTACCCTCCCCTCCCTGCCTTCCCCGTAATTTGACAATTCTAAACTTCTAGTGTTGGTTTAATAATCAGATAAGCTCATATTGCTCCTTCATAATATTTAAAATAATGGAAAATATAAAATTGTGTTTAACTACATTGATTCATTATTCTGGCAAACTTTTTATATAAATAATAATATTTTGTAATTTGGCAGATTGGACATCATTTTTAATGTCCCCAGTTAATTTAAAATTTTGAACTAATCTTAAACCAAGTTACTTTCTGGATACTTGTTAAATATCAAGTTAATTTTGAGTACTGAACGAGTGATTACTAAGTTATATGCGTTTATTTAAAATTTTCTTTCTAATATGCTCTAGAGTAGCTATAAATTATCTTTGCTTCATGTTAATGTACGTATTCCTCTTTGTCATTTTAAGCAGATTTAAAACAGATGTAAATGGCCACAAAAAGTTGTTTCAGTCTGTGAGTTCTGCTGTTTTGCTGCTATGGTCAAATTTGACAGTTCTCAAATAAATGCCTTCTTTTATATTTTGCTCTGAAAATACCAATTGGTTACTTTGGTTACATGTGATTCAAACTATACAAGAAACAATACTGCCCAAGAAATGCAACTGCTTCTTTACACATAAAAATGAAGTCAGGTTTCTTTGTGCAAAAGGACAGAGTAGAGTCTTAGGTTATCCTCACTGATAGAATGTGAATAGGAAGATGGGGAAAATTGTTGCAAAGAAATATTACTTGTCTTTGCTTATAATGCTGCATATATGGAGTCTGAAATAAAAACAAAACATACTTAAATTTTGATGAAGTAGATTCAGTATTAGTTTGTTTAGTAACTCAAGGTCCTATTAATGAAAATCTAAGATTTAGCATTTTCACTGAAAAATAATAAATGCATCTTTCTATGTACATTCTAACAATGATGATACCATAAGATTATTCTCTTTTCCCTTACACAGAGAAACCACATTTCATTTACAAGTGCCAATAAACCATTTCATTTCTTGAACAGTATTGCTCTTTGTATAGTTTGAACCACATGTAACCGAGGTTACTAACTTGTATTAGACACTAAATCCAGTGTTGTTCAGCTATTGATCTACTTCTCCACCCTTTGTATTTTGAGATGGTTTTTCACTCTGTTGCCTATACTGGGCTCAAACTTGTAATTTTGAATGTTCTAGAATCAACATTCTGTTGCTTTTGCTTCAATAATAGCTGGAATTACAGTCACCTGCACCTTCACTGGCCCTTTGATTCAATCTTAAAGCAACACAATATCCTGTGACATCTCTCCCTATTTTGCATCTCCAAAGTAAAATCTCACATTATAAACTAAAATTTTAAAAATTAGATGTCTTTAACATCTAAAATTGTCTTTGAAACCTCTCAGTAGGCCCCTTGGAAAAACACAAAAATTTGTTGTTTTACCTTTTCTGAAAGGAATTTCATAAACAATTACGGTTTTTAGAGCTCTATATTTATCTGCTCTACATTATTGAAAGGTTTTATAGATAGAATTGCTAAATCAGAACAGCTGCTCAGCCTTCCCAAGATTAAGCTTGTGTAGGTAAATTTTTATTAACCTGCACATTTTAGAGGGTTGTAAACTTTATGGTAAGGCCCTAGAGAATTGTCAGTGACTTCACAGTTCATAATATACTACTACCCCTGGGGAAGTCATTCATCTGAGTCTTAGAAGACACTTATTTACTATGCTGAAATACAGAGTAATTTCCTTCTGCATCTTTATGCTATTGGCTCTTGATAAAGTTAGTCACCAATATGCAGTCTTGTTTTTAAATAATTTTATTCCTCCAATTGGTGCTTGCATACCATCTCTGCTAATAAGCTGTGGACAGATTTTCATGAAAAGAACTTTATCATATGCTATGAACTATTGACACTTCCAGAAATAAACTCTTGGGTAAAACTTGAAGCTGGTATAGTTGTCAGGCTGCACTGTAGCCTGGTTGGAATTTCAAGAATCTTTTCAATCTGCAAGTAGATTAATTTTCATGACAGTAGATTGCTCATTGGCACGAAAATTAGTAATTAAGAAGTAGGAAAAAGAATGAGGAAAATATTACTCTGGTTATTTGTTTGGAATAATGTTGACATCATTTTGAATATTCGTTTTTTTACGTTCATAAAGAAGCTCCTTTTCTCCTAAGCTATTCTTAACATTCAATTGAATGAATTTTGATTCTGTAACTGAATAAAATTTAGAGATATTTTATCTCCTTTCTAATTCAAATAAATTTTAAACACAAGAGATGGGAGGTACAATTTTTCATTTCAATGTGTAGTTAAATTTTACACAAGGTTGGTTGAATTTATACCATGTAAAATGATAAAATGTGTTTTCTCTTGTCTCCCACCCCCATTACCTTACTTTTATTTCGTTAATTTTTGAATTTATAATGTTAGGTCTTGGAACAGTTTATTCTATTCTATGCCCATATTTTGAGCATCTTCCAGGTATTATTTAATATTTATATGAATTTAATGCTCATCACTTGAACTTTTACCATGACTATTACTGAATAGTTTGCTCCAGTTAGTCTCAGAATTGTCTGGATTTTTTTGTCAATTAGTTCTTTCAAAACAGGGTTGTAATAGTGTCTTGCTTGCTAGTTGAATTTATATTTGTAATTTTTTTGATTTTCCATAATTCTCAGATCATACTTTATTTCCCTAAAAGTGTGTTGCTATTAAACCATTGTCTTCTGTTCCATTAGAATTTATTTTGGATACATTTGCAAATAGCCTGCTTTATTTCCCTGTAGATGACTTACTTTTGCTGGAGAGTTGAAGAATTCTTTATTTATAGTTGAAGTTCAGTAATATTACCGTATCAAGATCTTGCGATATTTTCTAGAACATTACTTGGACCTTCAAAGCGTATATTCAGTTGTTCCTAAAAGTCAAAGAAATGTTGTTACATTAAATAATCATATCTACTCTATTTTTGAGTTTAATCTTATTTTAATAGACTATTTTTAGGCTTTTTTTAGGCTTATATCCATTATAGCTTAGATCAGAAATGTCTTCACAAGCCAGTTACATTTGAAAGATGATTGAATCATGGAAGTTAATAGGATCAAGTGAATCCGCACATTGATGCTGTCCTGTGCTATTGTTTGGAAGAATGCGCCACTGAGGGCATAGCCTGGAAGAATATATTGCTGTCAGTAGCTCCCCTTTTTTACTTTGCTCAGTCTGCTTCCTGGCCTTGATGATGACTGCCATCCTTTGACAGGCCACTCTGCCATGCCATGCCATGCCATGCCACCATTTCCAACCAAACATGTGAGAACGGACCTCTCTGAACTGTGAGGTAAAATAAAAATTTCCTCATTTAGGAATTGTGGGTATCAGATACTGTGTCCCAGGAACAAGAAAATGACTAAGATAAAATTGGTACTAGAAGTGAGGAGGTTGTTACGACTCTACCTGACCATGTGGTTTAGAAGCCTTTTTTGGGAGAGGAGTTGGGAAAGGTTTGGAGATACCAGCTAAACAAATGTTACAAAGCTATAAATAAGTTCACTGGAAGGTTCTGGTCAGAGCTTAGAAGATCAGAAGCCTGGTAGGAATACGGATTGTAAAGGCCAGGCTCAATAGGTTTTAGATGGCAGTTGGTCTAGAAACCATGTATTCATAACAGTGGCAAAAAGTGTGTGCATTTTCGCCTCTGTCATGAGACTTTAGCTGAATTTGAGATTAGGTGGAGTCATTAATCTGGTGGAGGAGATTCAAGGTAGCCCAGAGATCAGGCTGTTACATACTGTTTATAGCTGTTAGCAAGATCTATTCTGAGAATCAAGAGAAAATGGCAGAACCAGGAAATAAATATATATTTTAATTCTAGTTTTGTTAGAAAGTGATTACTATGTTGGGACAAAAGATATCATGGTTGCTGAAAGGATCAGCACTGAAAATAAGTTAAAATGGCAGAGATAAAAGGTATAAAGTTTCCAGTTTTCCCTTTTGTAGAAAACAATTGCAAAGTAAGGGCAAAAGAGAAAATCCTTGCTGAAAGGATTAGCATTGAAAGGAAGTTAAGAATTTTGCATCAGGACAGTAGGAAAGATGCCTTGACAGCATCTCTGCAATCAGCAAGATCTTAACCTTTACAGAAGAAAGGCATTAAGAATTTGCTTTCAAAACAGAGTCCCTGGAAACCCTGCAGGGACACCTAGGAAAGTGCTTCCCCAAGTTGCATTGTTTAGCCACTTTGAGGCAGTTTGACCAATCTACTGCTGTAGCCAGTAGATCTTGACATAATCCCTGTTATCCTGGATTCACAGGCATGCAGAATGCAAACGTTACGAGGTCATGAAGCCTCCCAAACAGATTTCAGAGAAAGTCCCGTGAGTACTAGGAGGGACGTGGGTGAAGCTGAGGTTGAAGCCAAAAGAGTAATGGGCATCCCAGGAATCTGGATTTGCCAGGAACATGGATCCTTTCCCGAAAATAAAAAGTATAATTGTTATGAAGATTAAGCAAAGAATATAAAGCTCCCAGTAAAGAATCTGACAGAAGAAATAGCAGATTTTAGCTACTGTTAGCAATGACTACTTAGACGTTATAACTGATATTGGTATTGGTATTTAATTCAGAAGTGAAGGAAGAAAAGTAGTTCTGATTGAATCTTGGCTTTTTGGTATTTGGGTGACTAGAGATCTCATTTACAGTTTGGACAACATAGATACATTTTTGAAGGGAGATGGAATCAAATCATGACTTCCTGTACTTTCTGTATACTAAGAACTGTGGTGTCCTCAACATCTGAGTTGTATTTTCTGTGCAAGCACTAGATTGTAATTTTCCCATTTAAAATATGTTATCCCGAACTGGAAAAAATACTGTTCAAAGTAGAAAAGGGGTAAAGGAATAAACCTCAATGTTAGAACAGTTACCGAGCTTATCTGAGGCCCTGGGCTTAATCTCAAGTGTAAACACATGCACACACACACACACACACACACACACACGCACGCACGCACACACACACACACACACGAATGGGACTATGCCTCTTATATTTTAATATACATGTTTATTAATACAATTTAAAGTAAAATTATTGTCTTAACAAACCATGTTACACTCTTGTACTCTGCTACAAGAAGATCTTACATTCCTGTAGATCTGGTTTGCACTGACATGTTAAGAATTTATGCTAAAGGAGGTTAGAAGGTTCTTGACTCTTAGAATATCTCATAATAAGCAGAATAAAAGACACTTTCCAGGTCAAAGAACACATAGCATTAGTTCAAATTAGGTATTATGACCAGAAATATGACTTCTAAGATTTGAATGCCTAAATGTCTCTTATTTTAAGCGGTACAAATAATAAATTTTATTTAAATGAAGAATACAATATCATCTTGGACTTTCCCAGTGGTTGGTCATATTGTAGTGTGCGTAAGTAACTCATATGCCGTAACCAGCCAATAATAAGTTTATTAAAGTACTATCCACTGACATATTAATTGATTCAGCCAAGACTTATCTTGAGAATCTACCATGTGACCAGGGCTTCAAAAGCAACAATGAACTAAAAGGTTTGTTCTTCCTTTCTGGCCAAGAGCATCTTGAAGGTGGTGATCAATGGAGGCGTTGAGGTGGAATATTTACTTCTAACCTCTCTTAGGTGTAATCTTTTAACATAGGGCAGAACAAAGGCAACAGGGAGAGTTAGTTAAAAGTAACAATGTCTGCACTATGGGATGTAATGTAACCCATGAAATAGTGAGTAAACAGAGTGTATATGCCATGATCACTCTAGGATTATATTAAAACACATTACAGATTACGGCTAGCTTTTCTACCATTCACTTTAAATAATTCCCACTAGGATCTCAGTAAACTCCTTAATGAAATAGTTGAAGAGAAATATGTGTGATCTGGTATTACACCACTTCTGTTCTCTTTTCACTCTGGTGTCCACAGTAGTCTAACAGATTGCAATTACCTTTAATCAGGTCTTAGTACTAACTGCAAAAGTTCTCAATATCCAAATCCAATTTTTCTTAAAGCTTACTTTTTAGTACATATCTTTAGTTGATTTTCTATAGCTCTAGATGCTGCTTCTCTGTGTTTCGTAATTCCCAGCTCCTTCCTCCATTGCCAGATCTTCCATTGTGTCCTTGATAGAACACCTATTGTTTGTTACCCCAGGAAGAACTCTTTCCCCTCTCTGTTTCCCATCTACTGCTTGTTCTCTGTTTCATTGCTTTACATGTTCTCTTCTGGGGTATAGTAGGTGGGAAGGGTTATGGCCTGTCCTCAATTTGACAAAAATAAAACAGCCTGCAAGTTGAATAATACATTTTTAAAAAGTCATCTTCTCCTATTTATTGCTCACTCTTTGCACCAAATCTCCTCCTCCACCACCTCCTGTGAATAGCCAACGTCCTTTCTCTTGTCCTACTTTCTTATTGACATATAGTAACATGCAATAACTTGTTTTTTTAATATTGTGATGTTTCTTTTTACTTTTTTAAAAAATTCAGTTTTTTAGCCATACAGTGTTCCTAGAAACTTTTCACTATTCTCTTCATCTGATATAGAGTTTCTGTTCTAATAACCCCTGTACAAATCACTTTCTTAGTCCTTACTCATGGTAGCTTGTGGCTTCACACAGGATTCACTTCTGTAACCATAAATGAAGAGGCTGGGACTAAATGGCAAGTCTTCCAGTGCTCGAATTTCTCAGTGATTCTATAATTGGCAAAGTTTTGCCTTCATGGAAGGTATAGCAAACAGAAGTAATCTAGATTAAAATGGTTCTTTTCTCCTAAAAGAATCTGTTAGTCGATTTTTCAGTTACATTAGATAAAAATTTTGTATATAGAATTAACTTAAAAGAATTGATACTTGCATGTCCAAAACTAGTTGGATGGTAAGTGGTCCCAATCAAGTTCATTTAAGACAGTGGATTTCAATATTAGTAGTTCAGAGATAAACATTCTACTTAAGAAAATCTCTCTTTAAAAACTTTATCAATTCATTTAGCGGAATCAGATTTGTACGTTCTCAAAATTTGCTCTATGCAGTTCCAGTAGAATTGTATTCTGAATTGACAATTTGAGTAAAGGAAATCCCGTTTAAACTCTCTAAAGTGTTCCTTCCCTTTCGAAGATACACACTGAAATTATTTAACATAGACATCACAGACTTTCTTGAGGTGGCCTTGGTCTCCATTTCTATGGTATGATACTTAGCCAGCCACCCTCCAACTCCTGCTTGAAGTCCAGCCACATTATTATGCTATTTCTACTTCTTTCTTCAATTCATCTACTTGTTAAGCATCTTTATTCATCAAAACACTGTAGCTCTGTTTTATATATATGTAATGAATTTGGTATGGGTTACTAAGTGTTCTCAAATACTTGAAACCCTGAAAAATTTATGTTCCAGTGGTCCTATAATTTTTCTTTTCGTGACCAACAAATGCTCAAACCTGGGAGTGTGTCCGTTAGATTCCAAAGAGTGGGTACCATTGTTATTTTGTAAAGATTGTTCTGCTGATCAGATTCTAGGGTTGGGCCCACCTTTTGCTCATATCAAGCTGAGTAAGTACTTGACAATCTAGTATCATCCTATGTATGCGTGTGTCAATTTTTTCGATGTTACAAATAATTCCAATAAACTTAATACTTTGAACTGGAACCATTCTGTTGTAACATCACAGTGTTCCCCCACCTTAACTGAAAAACATAGTAACATATCCTAAGTATCTACAACCAACAGCTCTATTAACAGTTGTCCAACAGGGTTTTTCCCTCTCTCTACCAGGTTTAGTCAAATATTTCCAAGGCTCAACATGAAAATGCACAATTACCTTGACAGTGATGCCTGCAGATTATACAAATGCATTGCAATTCTGCTCACCAAGTATTTCACCTTTGACACTGTATTTCCTTTTAAATTGCAGATGCTTCTCTTACCCCTTTAAAATCCTTTCACTCGACCAAGAAATGTAACATTTTCCTCTTTGTGGATCTCTTTGTGGATTTCCATTGCTAATTCTGCACTTGTTCTATGAAAGTTCAAATAAAAAGCGTGTGATAGAGAAACAGAGCAGAGATCAGAGAGGAAGAACTTCATATCTAAGTTATCCTTTTTTTCAAGTCAGAAAAATAAAAATAGATATCATTCATCCAAGAACATATCACTTGTGATCAGAAAGAATGACTTCTTTTGCATTTGAAGCTGTAGAATACTTTTAGGTAGAACTGGTCTATTTAGAATGCCAAAGTACGCAGTGTTTCCCAGATTTTTATTCACTAGAAAAGTCTCAGGAAGACTTCTTTTTCTTGTGACAAGACACATGATTTAGCATTGCTTTTTTAGTATATGTTTGATGACTGGATATAGTCCTTTCTCACAATGCTGAAATCCTAAGTGGCAGTGTGCTTTAGTGATTCAAACACTGACTCTGCTTTAGTTCCCAGTGCCGCAGTTTTCTAGCTGTGTGGGCATATCACTTAATCTATCCGTGCCTCGGTCTTCCAAATTGTAAAATGGAAATAGTAATGGCACATGCATTATAAAGATTAAATTAGGTAAAATGCTTAGAAGAGTGCCTGAATAAGGGACCGTATAAATACTTGATATTGTTAATAACGTATTTATTTGATTGACATAAGAATGGAGACTCTTGTAGACCAGCATTTTACAATTTCCTAATAGTTAAATACAATTAAATTCACAGAGCAAATTTCACTTATGGGAGGTAGATACGATATAATATACTTGGGTTTCTGCTGTCCAGAAGGGTATTGCTAGCCAAATGTGGCTGTTTAAATTTGAATTGGTTGACATTAACATTCTCCTGAGTTACACTAGTCACACTAGTCACATTTAAAATGCACAGTACTCATATGAGCAGCATGGGGAGAGAACTTTTCATCATTATAGAATATTCATTTGAACAAGACTAATGAAGAGAATATTATACCCCTACATTTGTATTCTTTTCTCCTAAATAACAAACAGTAATGCTTATTTCTATCTAGATTATATAAATTGATCTGTTCAAGGAGCATCTTCAGTTCTTACAACTTTCTTTACCTGAAAATTTCTCTTTGAATCCATATTAATTACCTAAGATTTACATGGTAAAGAAGTTTTGTTTTAAAAAATCAAGGCGTGTTCCATTTGAAATGAACTCTCTTAACACCTCTCATAAGCAAAGAAATGGTTTGGGAACTTTTATAACATTGTCCATATATTCAAGTTGTTAGATTTTTATTTTTTAAAAAAATGCTGAATCATGATATAAATATTCTAATTTTTGCATTAAGTATCAGTATAAAATATTTCAGGCTAATTAAAATTATTTTACTCTCCTGTTTGTTATTAGTAACTAAAGAAAAAATATACTTTTCAGAGTAATACTGTAGAGTTCCATAAAATTTTTTTGGAAGTTCCATAAAATTTTAACATATATATATATATATATATATATATATATATATATATATATATATATATATATATATATTTCCAGCACTGGGAATTGAACCAGGAGCCTTTGCACTATCTCCAGTTCTTTTCTTTTCTTTTCTTTTCTTTTTTTTTTTTGAGGCAGGATCTTGATAAGTTAAGGTGTTGTTCACGCTGTACTTGAACTTGTGATCCTTCTGCCTCGGCATCACAAAGAACTGTGATTATAGGCATATGCCACCTAATCTGGTTTCAGATCGGTACATGTAAGTCTTTATATATACTTTGAACATTGTGAATCCTATCTTAATGTTACTCAAGATCCAAAATAAGTCTGAAATCGATAATAGGAAAAAGTGAAAGGCTATTTTCATTGGATTTCCTTAAAAGTAGTTTCTTAAATATTTGAATATAGATTTTTTTATTACATTTTCTCTTTATTTTTCCCCATTTTATTGATATGTATACGTGCAAAACTTAAGGTTTACAATGGAGTTGAGCCTTTTATGCACATATGTATCTTGTCAAGATGACAAGGACTTTCCCACTCTCCTTTTGTCCCTCCCCCTACCCTCCCTCCCTCCCTCCTCCCCCACCCTGCCCCCCACTTCACTTTGTTTTTCATTTTAAGTTCCATAGGAGTTGTTTGAGAAATGATTCCAAGATGCACTATGAGCCAATGAGAGCAGAAAGCAGGAAAGGAAATAAAGCTAAAATAATGAGCACAGATGAGTCTTTTTCTATGGGCTAATGGGGCTCAGGCCTTTTGGGGCCTTTCAGAAGACTATATGGAGTACAACTCAGAGTTGTCCCATAGATAGATAAGAAATCTAAGGCATTTATATATAAATTTCTGCCGCTTAATTATCAAGAATAATTCTTGGAGCGTTTCTCTCCTCTTACTTCCTGACTGCCTCAATTTGATTGAGTTGTGTGCTGAGTCAGGGGGAAGACCTGGGCAAAGAGGTGCAAGGAGCTGGGCATGGAAACTGGGGTAGGCCAGAGGTTATGGCTAGGGCAGCAACACCTGCTGCAGCTGACCACTACACACAGTGGCAACCTAAATATATTTATTTAAATTGCAATAGATAAATTTGTATCAAAATCATCTAAACAATATTTTTGATCATGTGTTCCTAGAATTCTTTAAAGAAATAGATATGCATAGTACTAGTACAATTGTAGTAAATCACCTAATGCCAAAAATATAGTACTCAGTAGCTTTTATATATTTTATGATGTAATATGTAGCCAACCATGAACATGACTCTGAATAAGGGAATTTGTATGTAATATAATACAGTTTATGATGTGCTAATATGCATAAAATATTTATGAAAGTGTATACATAATACAACACCAAGTAAACACACAAAGACAAGGAAAATATACGAACTAATTAGCAAATTGTCACTGGCTTATAGGATTACAGGTAATTTAAATTTTTTATTGATGCTTTCTTAAATTTTCTGTAATATTTTTATAACCAGAAAAATTACCAAGTGCAACTTTAAAACAAAAATAATTTTTTAAAATATTGGCATTTTAAAACCTGAAAACCCATTGATTCTTTTTGTATAATTGAAAGTTAGATTCCATATCAGCAGTTACACACAAGATCATCTCACATTTCTTTTCCTCTGACAGTAGAAGCCTGCATAACTTTAGAGAAAGCTACATTGCAAACTTCCAGTGCTTTGAATGCAATAAGGCAGATTGTAACTGAAGTTATTTTCTTTAGCTAACTGGAATAATACTATGATTTAGCCTCTTAAGATTCCCTAGAAAATATATCTTGAAGACAGATAATCTGTGTTCCTGGATAAAATAGGCTTCTCACATATATCAAAATAAGCTGGTTGTTGACCTGCTTGTAAGCAGCATCTACTATTTCTTATGGTAAGATGATTTTCTCAGTACACAAACACTATGGATAGTGATAAATTATTAAGAATGACTCAAGAAAGAAACAATGGTAAGATTTGTGGAATTTGACAGTGAGGGACAGCTTTATAGCCACAGCTCTCTAACCTCATAGTCCTAAAATATAGATATATGAAGAGTGCATGAGCTCAACTTTCTCCTTTCCATACACTCTTCCCAGTGCTGGAAAATAACTCAAAGAGAATGGATCACTCATTTGTTATCAGTATTGTCATTGTGTGGTGATTGAAAAGAAATGAATTGAAAAATAGTAGTCTATGTTGTATATTTGCCGATGTAATGGGATAGAATCAATGACATACTGTATTTGACCGTTCATGTGTATATCAGATGTTTGAACATACAAGCTCAATTTTTAGGTACTTCTACAAGTGAAAGACATTGAATTAAGCAACCAGACACGGTAGTACATACCTGTAATCTCAGTATTCTGGGAGGCTGAGGCAAGAGGATCACAAGTTGAAGCCCAGCCTGGGCAATTTAACATCTTGGCAAGACCCTGTCTCATATAAGAAATAAAAAGGGCCGGGGGATGTAGCTTATTGTAAACACCCTGGATTCAATCCCTAGTACCAGAAAAATACAATAAAATAAAAATTAAAAGAATTAAGCTTCAGTAACTTAGTAATTCAACCTGTCAGTCTGATCTAAGGGAATGTCCAGAAACTTTATCAAGAGACATATATACAAAATTTTATTCAGAAGTCTACCAAATAAAGAATTCATGACTTAAATAACCAAAAAGTGCATAATAGTTTCAATGACACTGTACATACTGAGTGAGTTTTCGTGACATTTTAATTTACATTTTTGATGGATATCTAGTAGCATAGAAGAGTACTTATTGTGCACTCTTAAATGGAATGATACCTACAAAATTCACATGCGTTTTAATTCCTGTTGTGTAAGAATACATGTGTGTTTATTGGTATGGAGGCAATGACATGAAATAAAATATGATGTACAATGTTCCTGAATAATACATTTTTTAAGAGATTTTATTTTCTACTTTGTTTCAGTTTTGCATTGCTTACTTTATCTATAATTAATATCCTGTATTTTTACTGGAAGAAAATTATAAACTAAAGAAATAGGTAATATATTTAAATTTTTACCTGAATTATTCTTTAATTCTTTCTCACTGCACTCAGAATTGACCATATGAGTCTTCACGTAAATAGTAAGCACTTAAATGTGAGAGTAATTGGACTACATACACCATTTTCCATAGGACATTTGAATCATAAATGCTTAAAACCAGGCTTTTGGAAAATTTGCTCCAAAGATTTCTTATATTTATATATTAATATTAGTCTTTGAAAAATATGTGTTTGTTGTCTAACATACTCTATAGTAAGCTAGCTCTTAAACATACAAACACATATGCATAACAAATAATGTAATTTTCGAAGATGTTTAAATTCTACAGAAGGAAAAAGTGGATAAGTAAAAAAATTTACAAATAGTACCAAAATTATGGTAGTTCTGGGTTAAATAACAGTGTATTTGTTGAATATTGAGGCTCAGAAAAAATTGTATAATTCCAGAAGTATATGATATATATAATATATAGATATGTATATATATATGATATGTGTATCATATATATGCATATACATTCTCAAAAGTATATATTTTTATCATTTTTCCACTAGTTCTCCTTGGAGGAAAATTTCCAGATTCTCTATTGACTACAGGTAGATGGAGATACATGTTAGAGAACATACACACAAAGTCCATGTTATTCAAGCGTAAGCTACATTTAACAAGAGGATTCATATATTGTGCTATAGTTGATATCTTCCAAATAGCATTAAACTAGGAGTTAAGAGACTTCAGTTTGTCCACCTGATTCCCTGGGTAACTTGGCTGTTGGGACCACCTGTTTAACCTTCTCTCTCTCTCTCTCTCTCTCTCTCTCTCTCTCTCTCTCTCTCGCTCACTCTCGCTCTCTCTCTGTGTATGTGTGTGTGTGTGTGTGTGTGTGTGAGTGTCTTTTGCCTGTCATCAACATGAGACAGCAACTGTTAAAGATCTTCTAGTTGCAACATTTTCATACAGCCATGAAACACAAAAGTATTGGAAGACCCTGTACAGGGAGCTTTGTGAGAGATGGCACATCACATGGGCTGTCTCCTGCCTTTATCATCTGTTGCCTCTCTCCTTGCTGTTACTGCCCACCTTGCCCAGAGAGCATTCTCAAACTCATTTCTCACTATTTCATCCCCTACCAGAACAATCCACTGAAAATCTTAGTCCTGTCCCCATTGCTTCTCAAAATCTTCTAATTAAGAGAACCTTCAACATTTTTTCTTGGTACTACAGCAGTGTTTAATCACTAATGATGATTTTCTCCTCCTCAAGATAAAAGAAGAACATAGAATTTGGAGTCTCACAAGTAGCTTGGCATACTGTTTTTTGTCATTTTTGTTTTTTTCTGTTGTTGAACATGTTATAATTTCTTTCTTGACCTTAGTTTCCATGTCTAAATTTTTTTTTAAGACAACCACAAGAATCTAATGAGTTTGGCTGGAATTGAATGCTTTCAATTAGATAAAATTCCAGCGACTTGTGTATACTCCAAAAATAACAATCTTTTCATTTTTCTCTTGATTTCTGCAACAAACATTTTGTCATATATCTCGTCACTGTTCCTCTAAGGCTGAAAATAAATATTACTCTAGTTTATTCTTTGACTCCCTATCTTTGCCTAAATGTGGGTGTTTCAGAGGTAGTCTTGGTAAACTTTAAAAGTCCCTGTCAGAGTTCACATATATTCTTACAGTGTGTTGTCTTACTGTACAGCTCTACAGAGCCACATTCAATGCTGTACAAGCCCCACGCTTCCAGATACCAAGTGGAAGCTCCATTTGGTTGCCCAACCTCATTATAATGTTATTAGGTCCCAAGCTAAATACTCTGTTAAGCTCCTGTCACATTCCCTGTACTATTATAAATTCCTCTGACTTTAACTTTTTTCTTAATGTTGTCACTATAAAATTTGATTATGCTTTGATTTCTCCCTTGGCCTCAAATACACATCTAATAATTATCTTTATATTTTTGGTGCCGTTATGGGATGGATTGCACTTTAAGGATAAATAAAGGTATCCTTTATCTTTAAGCTCTGGTTTTTTGTTAGTGTCATAGTCCTCGAGAAAAATACATGACCTCTTCAAGTATCACTTTTGTCACCTGTGAAACTGTAATAACAATATTTGTTTCAGAGACTTTCCAAAACTCTAGCTTTTTATTATTTCTCATAACATTTCCTATCATCAGGAGATCCATTTGAACCGAACTTGAGTTTGTGAGCTTTGGGAATACATTAAGTAGCCTTCAAAGGTTCTCTCTTAATATGGTTACTTGCTTGCAGAGTAGAAAAATTCCTTTGAAATTTCACAGTTCAAAGAATAAGTGTATTTCATTTTGACATATGAAAGTGTCAATAACTTGAGTAAATGGGAGAATTTAGCTGTCAATCAGAAAATTAATTCTAGTGGACATTATTATGTGTTCTGTGCCTGTCTGTAACATTGGTGATGCCTATTAAAAATCTGCATAATATGTCCATAAACTAATTCCATTACAATTTGAAATAGCACACAAACATTATTAAATAAAAATAAAGGTAAATTATAGGTTTGTTCGAATTGCCTCTGCAGAATCTTTGGCAGTGTTGTACTGATCATGCTGATTGCTGGTTTGGGCAGAGGCTTCTGTGAAGTTTGCATATTGAAACAAACCACCAAATTGTGTATGTCATTGTATTTGATATTGTGCAGCTGCAGGAGCAAATTATATAAATTGAATGTGCATCCTGACTTTTGTACCCCAGAAAGGTGGCAAACAAGGCCACTCCATAATCAGATGTCTGTGAGTACATCTTAGATAATTCTGGGTGCACAGCTTGTCAGATGTAGAAAGAAGCTGAGGGTAACTTAAGTGCAGGTCATGATGGTGGCATGTCGTTTCTGAAGAGGTGGCCCCACAAGTGCAGGTGCATGGCCACTGAGAAATGTGTTGGGGAATTGAGAAAGAACTGTTAGGAAACTGCTTTTGATCATACATGTTTTAACTTTCTGAAGATTGAGTTACTTGGCCATTGGTTTTCAAAAGTAAATTATTGTAAAAATGTTATACTTAAAAATTACCCTTGTCTGCAGCCTTATATACACAGACTAATAAATTCTCACACTCATAATGGATACTGATAGACCGAACTGGGAAAATTGAAGTTTATTTTGTTTTTAGAGAATTTATTTCTAGCAAAGTTATCTAATTGCTTTGAAGTTGCCGGATCCAGAATGGCCTTGTGAATCGATTCCATTTCATTCTATATAAAAAAGAAAATCTTTCATCATTTTTTCTATAAAAGTGGAATCATAGTTTGGCTTTTATAATTGGAGCACATTCGATCATCCAAGGTGATACTTTTCCATGTAAGTAAACTGAGAGGATAATTGGTTGGTAGGGACATGTCACTATTTATTTTTCTTAATACTGCATGGTCCTTCCACATCCAGAGTGGCCTGCACCACTGGACTCTGTTATTGTCACTATTTAAAATTAGAGCCACCCACAGAATAAAGACTGCAAGTTCAGGTGATGAGACTTTTTTATATGGTGTTATTTTGTATCCGCAAGCAAGGTGTTGGTTAGGATCACCAAAAAGACTCATATCACATTTTAGAATGTATCAGAGAAAAATATATATGTCAATTAAATTAATAATTGACAAAATGTAACTGAGTGTACAACAGATCTTCACGATGCTTGTGCCCATCATTTTAGGTTACATGCAGTTTATTATTTCCCAGATAAGGAAGTTAGGAGGCAGGTTCTGGCTTTTCTCTAACAGAGTTCTCAGTCAAAATCAGTTAATCACATGCTACATTTGGAAAGTGCTAGTGGGAAGTGCCGTGCTTCCACCCCATGAGTTGGCTGAATTCAGCTCCATCATTTTACTCTCTGAAGTCATTGATTTTTAAGACTGCTCTCACTTGAGAAGTGGAGCCTTGACCAAAAGTTGAAAAGGATGAATTAATGTTCATGGGTTTCAAGCCATGGTCACTGCAGCCTGTGGTGTTCTCTCCTGTTGAGTGGTGCTTTTGGAAGCACAACTTGAAGTGGAGTACCCTACTGCTTGAAGAGTAGGAGAAGGGCCTGTGTTCAATTTTTGATCTGGGTCTCTTGCTTCCTTACCTTATCTCTCTTTCCTAACCCATTTGTGCTCTCTCTCTTGCTTTCTCTCTCTCTCTCATCCTCTTTGTGTGTGTGTATATATATGTATGTATGTATGCATGTACATGCCAGCAGACTTACTCCCTGTCTCCCTGCTTACTGTCTTGGTGTCACTGTATCCTCCTGCCGCTTTTTTCCTGTATGTCTGTCTGTCTTCAAGATTGAAGTAGTAATTCTGTTATTGACTGGGTTAGCCCAATGTTGTTTGGTCCTTGCATAGCCATAAAAACTCCTGGAATAAAAGAAGTTCCTAAGAAAGGCAAAATTTCCTAGGATGTCCTTAGCTTCAAAGAATTTCATCTTTAGTGTCAGCTTATTTTGTGTTTGATTTCTTGATTGAATATTTCATCTCTAGGTTCAATAATCTGCCAGGACTTTAGGTAGACATTTGAAAGGCTGTCAGCAGGACCTTATACAGCGTCAAGGTGTCGTTATCTCATCTCGTAACTACTGGCTTCCCATGACTACTAAGCGTATGAAATATGACTAGTCACACATGGTAAAATGGTATTTTGGATATACTAATTTAAATATGTTCAGTTGCTAGTATAGTATAATATTAGCAATAATTTGACATTCATTTTTTACTTTCTTAATGTGATTAATAAGATAATGCAAAAATCTGTTCTCATTATATTTGAATTTGACAGTGCTGGACAAAATATTTTCTTTAAGTAGGTTCATAAATTTTAAAAGCCAATTCTGATGATTTATATACAATACAGTTGTTTTGGAGCTGGAAAGGTTTTCAAATATTTATTTTGCTCTATTTTGTGAACTGAATCTCAGTCCTTTCTTTTTCTGTGTTTCATCCTCAATCCATGCATTGCACTATTTAAAATATCCAGTGACCATATTTTTCTCACAAATAGTCTGTGGTACCTCGCTCTTTCTCAATATGTACATGCCTATATATTACCTTATTAGTGGGGATTTCATTGTTGACCTAATACAAAATAATACCCCTACAGCCTTTTACACCACATATATACATAAATCAGTTCGCTATAAATCGGTGTTGCCATGCTTAATTTATCTTTATTTTGTCCTTTGTCACCACTTAGCATAGTGTATATTTTCCGCTTGATAATTTGTCTCGTGTCTCGTCCCCTTTCTCCTTCATACACAGTGGTACTTAAGTCCCATATAAGGCATTGGCTTTGTGTACTTGCTGCTCTGAAATTTTCCTAGTGTCTTGCACATATTGTACTCAATGATTCATGGCTGAATATGTGAGACATATTACACATGTTATAAATACTTATTTGATGAACTATGTTATCCAGTATGGTAGCCATTAGCTGCATTTATCTTTTGAGCACATGAAATGTCCCTAGTCCAAATTAAGATGTGCTGTGAGTATTCAACATGCACTAAACTTAAAATTTTTAGAATAAAAAAAGTTGAAGCTAAATATAAAACATAAAGTAGGCTTATTTTCCAAATGTTATCTATTGCTTTTTAAATATAGAATTATAATTTCATTTAGGCTTACATAGATAACTCACCCCTATGACAATATAGTTATATTGACAGTGTAGTTATAGATTCATAAAAGAAAATTCTGTACACTTTTATTCAAATTGAAAGGATTCCAGTTTTTTTATTGTGTGGTTTCTGTACCATGGTTAGCAATTCTATCTACATTTTTAAACGGTTGTTGTTAGCTCATTTAAAGGAGAGCTTGATTTTTAGGAAGAATTTCTAGTGGCTTAAGTTATCTCTCCAAGGAGTTTTTATTTTGTTCCCTTTAGACTGTCAAGGCTGTTTAGAATATAAAAAGTTCAGCACAAATATTTATATTTATTTATCAGCTTGTTGGGTCCTAGACTGTGAATTAAGGGGGGGGGGGGTTCTCCCTATGCAGCACCCGGTTGCAGGAATTTGATTTCTCTCAGCTTTATTGTCATCTTATTAGATAGGTATGTGGAACATTTCTTTTCACAATTGCTGAGATCACAGTCTTTCATTGGTATCAGCTTTATTCCCACATCTCTGTTCTACGTCTAACATTCAGTGAATAAATCTCTTGTCACCCATTCCTTTGTGTGAATTAAAATCAAGACACTGCTGTTATGGTTCTAGTAACATATCCAGAGCTTCAGCAAAACCAGCATGTATTCTTGGAATTCTGGCTCTGAGGAAACTTCAAATCTATTTCTTAGAGAGTTCACAGTTTTTGAGGTGTACTGTACATTAAATGTATTATGTTTATCTAGGATCACTCAATTTTAAAGGAGTTTCGACACTAGCTAAGTAAACCATTTTGCTAGAATCTGAAATCTTTAGCCAATTTTCCTTTGTTAGACATTAGATTGTTTCCCATTTTTCAAAATGTGAATAGTGCTGCAGTGAGCATTCTTCCATGTGCATTTTTCACATATGTCTATGTCTTATGGAGAATCTGTGTCTTATCTCATAGATAAATTCTAGAAATAAAATTATCGGATAAAAATATATGAGCAGAAGAAAGTCTTACAGGTAAGTGACTAGACACATAGATCAATGGAACAAAATAAAGAGTCTAGAAATTGACTCATAAGTACAGCCTATTCGTTTTTTTTTTTTTTTTCATTAGGCAGAGAAAAAGCTCAGAAGAGGAAAGATTATCTATTCAACAAATCATTTGGGTCATAAAATGACACAGGGAAAACTTTTTTAATTTAAAACAGAGGAATAGAAGGATAAAAGGTAATTGGACCAAAACAATTTTTAAACACAGCAGGGCAAGGGTTAAATCCTGTAGTTTTATGTCCAACACCTGGAGTAAACTGTGGGAAGGTATGAACTCCAAACAGCTTGGGTGGCCCAGCCCCTACAGTATGGCTGTTGAATTTGTTTATGGCATATAGCTGCTGATCTATGTTTTTGGCTTTTTTATGTTTTTCGGTCTTTTACTGTCTTTTACTGTACTTTTTTTTTTAAACCAGTTTATATGCTGTCCTCCCAGGGACACACTGCCTGGCCTCCAAGGCCATTTTTTGAAATCTGGATGGACCCCTTCGTGAACCCACAACTTTTGTACCTTGTAAGCCTGTAAAGTCAGGACCACGTGTATGTTGTCAAGGTTTGTCACTGGCTTGAGCAGTGGCGCGGCCCTTGTGGACAAATTCTGTCAGGGTTTTCAAGTTTTTAGATGGTTGAACTTTAGGAAGCTCAACTCTGAAAGACTGTTTCTTCTCTTGAGTTGGTGAAGGGAGGTGGGGTATTGTTAACTTTGGAGATACCCTCTAGGCATTTTCTTTGATAGTCGTGAATGTTAATATAAAAAAATTGTGGTTTTTTTTTGCCCCACCATTATAATAGGCCAATTTGGTCTGGCATTGTAAAGTTTTGATATGATTTTCTGTCATTTTTGTTGTTGTTATTTTTATGATAGACTTGGTTAAAAGCTGCAAACAGCAGCCAAATGGCAACCTGGATGTATGCTTGTCTTGAGATTTTTTGGTTTTTTACCAGATTAAGTAGTCCACTGCCTTAATCTCAGTTTTAGGCACAGTCTCTGGACAAGGGCAAAATGTTGACTCTTTTTTTGTCTGTTTTTGTTTTGCCAGAGTGTAGCATGTATGGTTTTTGGACCATTTGTCAATAAAGTTCTTCTTTTTATTTGGAATTTTTGAGCCTGGCCTTTTAAATTTACACTTTTATTACCATTTTGATCTTTTGAGCTTGAACCAATATCTCCCATTAAGCTTGCCTCACAGTGCTTTAAGTCTTTTTTAGCCGGCATCTTCAAAGCTTTTTAAAATTCCTCCCACAAACCAGTTTTAAATGCTTTTAAACCGCATGATCAGGTAAAATTAAAGCAATGACCCCACTCTAGGTACCAATTTCTGTCTTAGTTACCTTTTTGCTGCTGTGACTCAGTACCCAACATTTGCAACTTTAGGGAGGACAGATTTATTTTAGCTGTCAGTTTCAGAAGGTCTCAGTCCATTCATGTGTGGGCAGTTGGAAATGGTGGAATCAGATGGTAGGGATGGAGTGGGGTCCGTGACCAGAGATAGAGCCGGATCTCCAGAGACCGACGTTATTAAGGCAGTATGGCAGAACAGTGACAAGTCTGGGAGGAAGGGCAGACCAGCACACACCCCTCCAGGTCAAACCCTAACCATCAAGTCCTTTTAGTCAGTTATCTTTTAATACTGTACAGTATCCATCGGATCATGTGACTTTCGGGGGACACTCCAAATCCAAACCACAACAGAAGATTAACATAAAATGGATTGGAGATGTAAATACAAACTGTATGGCTACAAACTCTTACCAGGAAGGACAAATGCAATTCATGATTTGGTGACGCAGAGTTGTTAAATGTAACACCAAACACATAATCCATAAAAAAGAGAGTGACAAATTGGTCTTTATCAAAAATATTAAGTCTGGAAACATAGCTCTGTGTTAGAGCTCTTGCCAAGGGTTTGTGAGTCCTCAGGTTCAGTCTCAGCATTGAAAAAGAAAATAGGTAAATAAAAAAATAGAAACAAAGAAAACTTTTACCCTGTGAACCCTGTGAAAGAATAAATTAAAGGGATGAGAATGTAAGCCAGTGACTGTAAGAAATATTCACGAATCACATATCCTGGTATGAGGTTTATCTGTAGAACATGTAAATAACTCAAAATTAAAAGATAAAATCCTATCAGAAAGCTGGCAAGACTTGACTGGATGCTTAAGTAAGGAGAATATACAAAAGGTAAATAAAAACGTGAATCTATGTTTAACACTATTAGTGATTAGATAAATGCAAATTCAAACCATGAAATGAGTACATATCTGCCACGATAGCTAAAATAAAAGATAGTGGAAAAAACAGATACTGTCTTGACATGGGACAAGTGGACCAGTCATATATTGCTGGTAGAATATAAAAAGATCTAATAACTGTCTGAAAACAGTTTTATGTTTTCTTACAAGGCTATATCAAACATTTGCCATAGAGCCCAGTGTTCACAATCCTGAATGCTAACTATACTGAAATGAAAACATCTATCCATACCAAAAATTGTATGCACATGTCGACATCATCTTCATTTAAAATAGCTTATCCTGGAAATACCGTAGATGTTCTTTAGTGGGTGAATGCATGAATAAACTTGTTCATCTACATAATGGGAATATAAAATCGTGAGAAATAATTGATAACCACAAATATGGATAGGTTTCTAGGGCATTGTGCTGAGTGGTAAATAAGCAATCTCATGAACTTTAATGCTTTATAATTCCACTTGTAATTCACTTTAAAAGTAACTAAATTATAGTGATGGAGAACAGATCAGTAGTTGGACAATTTGATATTAGATTAAAGATTAGAATTTCCATGTGTTTTAGTTACTTTTTTGTTGTTGTGACAGAACACCCAACACCCACAATTTAGTGAGGAAAGATTTATCTTAGCTGAGTTTTATAAGGTCCATTGAGGGGTGGGCAAGTGGCTTGAGACAGAGGGCTGGATCCTCACAGCATGGCAGACAGAGCCAAGTCTGGGAGGGTGAAATCAACAAGTGCCTTTCCAGTGCAGGTCCCAAACATCTGTCTCTTCCAGCCAGGCTCCACCTCCAAACAATACACAATATCTATAGGTACATGAGGCTTTTGGAGGACACTCCAGATACAAACCACAACACCATGCAAAAAAACCTGAGAAATTAGGAACTGGGGTCATATGTTAGCGGTAAGGATGCTTGCCTCACAAGTGCAAGGCTCTAGGTTTGCTTTGCCTGCACCACATTAAGATGGATGAGGCCATTTATGCCTGTATTGCCCACGCATGGCAGGCTGAGATAGGAGGTTTGCCATGAGTTTGGGACCAGCCTAGACAGTGAGACAGTCTCAAAAAATGATAAAATAACTTTTGTAGCTAATATTATAGCTGTATCAGTTTCCTGGTTTAGATAGTTTACTTAAACTGTGTAGGATATCATTGGGGAAAGGCAGGCTGAACCCTTAGAGTATGCTCTACTATGTGTAGAACTTAATTTCATTGCAATTTTGAAAATAAATGAATGTATTGTTTTGTCTTGGTCATTATACTAAACATGAGATGAGCCTTAACATTTTGAAGTGGGACATACATTATTGTCACCTATGGGCACAATATTATAGAGCAGATTTCTGTAACTTATTCATCATGCATAATTGAAATTTATACCTATTGATTAGCAAATCATTTCTCTCTCCCTTTGTGTTGGCAACAACCAGACTATTCTTTGTGTCTGTGAGTTGGCTCTTTTGCATATATTCATTCAGCAGATTCATGCCATATTTGTCCTTCTGTCATTGGCTTATTTCACTTAGCATAGCACCTTCAAGTTTCGTCTATGTAGTCATATATTGCAAGATTTCATTATTTTTTAGGGGCGACAATAATCTTTACATATTACATTTTCTTTGTTCATATATTTGTTATAAAAAGATTATTGTTTCCACATCTGCTGTGCAGTAAGCACTGGAATGTTATTATTATCGTCTTCATTTCAACTATTTTAAACAAATACTGAGAATTGAAATTGCTGCATCATATGGCAGTTGTATTTTTAAGGTTTTGAGGGTCGTCTTGACTATTTTCCGTATGACATGCATCATTTTGTCTTCCTACCTAATATATGCATGAGTGTTCCAATTTCTCTGCTTGCTCACCAATACAGATTATTTTTGTAGTAGCCATTCCGACAGGTGTGAATTGACACCTTAACTTTGATTTTCCTGACATAATGAAAATATTTGGAGAACTATCTATTCAAGTTTTTAGCTCATTTTAATATGAGGTTATTACTTTTGTTGCTACTGAGTTATATATCTGTATATATTTGGAAATTACTGCCTTATCAGATATACAGTTTAAAAATATTTTCTCCCATTCCATAAGTTGCCTTTTATTTTACTTTTTTGATTCTTTACATTACTATGCAGGACTTTTTAAATTTGACATTCCATCATGTCTCGTTTTGCAGTTTCCTGTGAGCCTTAAATTATTTCAAGGAAGAGTTCTTTTTTTTTAAATGAACATTTCTTCACCCTTTGATACTTCACTGCCGTATTAGATTTTTAAAAGCTGTGCTTTTTCTGCCATTTAAATAGTCTTCCCAGCTGGTTACTCACCATGGCCCCTGCCGTAGAAGCTTTTATTGGCTTATCACTCTCTGAAATCATGCAATTATTTATTTTGCCTGAAGGCTCCTTCTCGTGTATTCTTCTCAATGTTATTGAGGTATAATCTGTTCACAAAAATATGCACAGAATAAATGTATACAATTTGGTGACTTTGGACAGAAATATGCCCTAATGTCACCACCACCTCAATTTAACACACACCACAGTCAACAAACATTTATCACCTCTAAAGGTTTCTTTGCGTGTCTTTGCTGGTTATTTAGGTTCTTTTTTAGGAAGGGTGGGATAGGTCATAGGAATACTTAATGCTAGATCCACTGTCTTAAAAAATTTAAGTACAAAAGATCTTTTTGTTATTATAAACACTATTTACAGGTCTCTGAAACTTTTTTCATTCATAACTGTTACCTTAATACACGATCTCCTGTTTTTCTTTTGTAGCTCTCTTTTTCAGGCGGGCAGGGATCTTGTCTCATTTAGCTCTGTGTTCTTAGTGACTTACAAAAATATATGGCATCAAGGTGGTAATAAATATATTTTGAATGAATCAGTGTGTGTAGGAAAAATGTTTTAAATTATTTTAGTATTTGTGAGATTTTTTAAAGAATTCTATATGCTCACTCACATTTCCTTACTTTTCTTATGTTACTTTCCCACTAATGTAATTTGCTTATTTTGGCTGGGATACAGTTCAGAGTCATTTGCATACAAAACTGTTTATCTTTTGTCATTTTTTTCATATTTTCTTGGCTTCAGGTTTGATTTTTTTTCAAAACTGTTATTACATAGTTCTGCTAATTTTTTCTTGCTTTTAAAATGTATATGGTAAAGTAAAATTTTTCATTTCTCTTTTTTTATTCTTGCAAAGATAACCTACATCTAAGTTAATATAATTTTCCCCCAGAAAATACAATGTTCTATTTAAAAATAAAATCAAACTTTTACCCATAATTTATTTTGAGGTTATTTTTTGCCTAGTTGTGCTTCTTTAGCCCAACTTATTTTCATGTTAAGAGGATATTGTGTCATGATTTGACTATGTGAATATACATTCTGTAATGTTTAAATCAGGTTAAATATGTCTTTATCCTCAAGCGTTTTTCATTTCTTCTTAGCAACATCTTTCAAAACATCTTTTTCTAGATGTTTGAAATGTACAGTATATGATTGTCATCTGTGGTCACCCTGCTAGGCAGTAGCACTCCAAACCTCTTTGCTTCTCTTATGCCTTTAAATTAGATTTTCTGCTTTGTCTGTGTTGTATTTGGATATTAGGAACTCATTCCCTTACAGACATTTTAATCTAATATTTTTCTATTATTTTTGCTACAGGACAGATAATGTTATCATTTCTAATTAATGATAATAGTACCTTTTCTTATTTATAATATATTTAATTTTTGGTCTCAGAGCTTGAATAATGTCAGTTACCATTAATGAGAATTATCATTTGTCTAATATTCTTTACTTCAGTAGAAAAGAATATAGTGCTTTCCTAGTTAAGATAATGATGTTGGTCTGAAGAACATATAAGCCATCATGTTTAAAACCTGCCTATTTCTAATACAGTGAATTTTTAAATATTCCAAGTATTAATATAGTTTTTATTTCATCAGTTTACTTTCAAATCTCCTACTGAGTATAGTATTTTTTCTCTTACATAGTTATGAAATCTATAGACCTTCTAATATTAAATCACATTAATTGTTAGAAGAAAGCATGTGGCATGTAACAGTGTTTTTTAACATGCTTTGGATTCATTTTGCAAAGGCCTTTTTAGAATTTTTTCAGCTATGTTTATTAGCAATAGTAATTATTTCATATTTATTAGGTTTTATATCAAGATAATTTTGTACCTAAACTTGCTTGGCAGAACACTCCCCAACCTTACGTTAGTAATCAGTCATTTTATAAGTTGAAGAGTCCTCCCACTACCACTGGATTTTCTCCAGTTGTGTTCTCAGTTATCTGGGCTTTATACCACAAAGGTACTGTTTGGAATTGAAATCTTGCATGATATCACAATCTAATCTAGAACAGGGCCAATGGTTCCTGGCTTCTCTACTGACTAGAGCTAGGATGATAGTGGCTTCTTCTGGAAGCCCTGTGGTGGTCTTTGCTCTTGCTGATCTTGCTTACTTGTGCTGATCTTGTGCTGAGTCTTTACAATGTCTATTTAACAACTGAAAACCTATTTGGTGATTATTGGCTCCTTTGAGAGTCCTTTCACTAATATTTCTTAAATTTCATCTCACTGGACTTAAACCCTTATTTTAGCCCATTTGCACTCTTCTTAAATCATGACTTTGAGTGAAGTTGCTGTTGATATCATGTATTCACATATGAATATTTCTTTGTTATATAATCCACTTGACTGTTGGCAAAACTGTAATATTGAATAGTCATGGAGAAATACCCCTAACTAGGAAGTAAAACCTCATCCAGAAAGATCTATGTAATTATTACTCATTTGATGATTTAACTCAAACAGTGATACATTTAAATTTATTTTTCATTGCAGAATAATTGAATATTTAGCCTCTATCAGGCATTGTGGTAGCTCTTGAAGATATAGCAATTAACAGAACTTGCTTTCCCTGTTCAAGGAATCAGAGAAGACAAAATAAAGAAGATTAATACAATATAGTATTTATCATGATAGAGAAGTATAAAAAAGTAAAGCCCCGCTCCAAAAATATTAAGGCAAATGGAATTTGATAATTATTTCCCTGAATCTCATTGATTCAAGCGTATGTGCTCTGTGGTGACTTCGGTGATGTTGGTTTAAAAATCAAAGATTGACATCATTAGCTGCAGCGAGTGCTGCCTACAAGTTCAGAAGAAGCTGGGGCATGAATATATCCTTCCATGCTGTGAATTTTGTGACCCCTCATGCCGTCAGTGATCCCTTCCTCCAAACCAGACCCCACCTCTTAACAACCCGTGAAGTGCGTAGGTTACTTCACACCATCCAATGAGCTCTCACAATCTAATCATCTTACAAATGCACGCGAACTCGGGGAAACATTTCAGATCAGAACCATAATATCCAACAATACAAAAATAAATACGTACTGGGTTAATTGTTATGAATGAAATAAACATCATATGGAAGGTTCAATATTGAATGCTTTCTCTTATATGAGAAAATTGAATTTAAGATAATTTGAAGAGCAAAATAAAGGCAGGATAGTAGGAAACAGGAAGGTAGACTTTGTGACGATGGAAAGGGAATTGGGGAATGGAGGGAGTTGGGAGAATAAGGAGGAGAAAGAAGTAAAAACGTATGAGATACAATATGTATATGCACGGACTCCCCAGTTGCGCTATAATTATTATTTATTACAAACATATGCTAATAAAAGTAAATTATGGGCAAAACCTTGTAATGTTATTTACAATTATAAGATGGAAACAAGCTAGGTGTGGTGGTACACACCTATAATCCCAGCTACTCAGAAATCTGAGGCAGGAAGAAAATAAGTTTGAGGCTAGCCTGAGTAATTTAAGAAGGTCCTGCCTCCATTAAAAAGTAAAAAGGGCTTAGAATGTATCTTAGTGGTAGAGAACCTCCAGATTCACTCCCCATCATTGCAACAGAGGGGGAGGAGGAGTAGGAGGAGGGGGAGGGGGAGGAGGGGGAGGAGGGGAAGGCAGCTAAATGCCCAATCATGGGTTATGGCTTTGCAAACTATGTATAATACATCTGAACGGTGGAGTAGAACGAAGCTGTAGAAAAGAGTGAAGATTTTAAAGTATTTTCACCACAAATAAATAAGTTTGTGAGGTCTTAAATATGCTACTAGTTTGAGTCAGCCATCCTATAATAAAAAATCATATGTTGAAGACATGTTGTATGGTATATATTTGCTAAGTTATTTTAAAAGAATTACCTATAAAATGATAAAGCAACAGACAAAACAAATGAGGATCATTCTGAAAAATTACTCATCTAAACTGTGAGGATCTCTTTCATATAAAAAGGTCTGAACAATTAAATGCAGTGGTGAGGTGGTGATTATTAAGAGCCTGAACAGGGTCCTGGACCATGAAGGGAAAGCTTTATAACTGTATCAATGCTGTTGGAACACTTTTAATATAGACAGTGTATTAGATAATATTTCATTAACATTTAAATTGTAGAATTTGATGATAGTACTGTTAAGAGAAAGACCCTTTTACGCAAACTTCGAACTCTTCATTGTCAGCAAAGCAAAGGGCCACTGCATCAACGAAAATTCAAGAACCATCTGCAATAGAAAACACAAGTTACAACGTTCTGTTATTTTTTTGTATGCTTAGAATGCTCAAATGTTTTCTTGAAGTTAAATAAACAGTATTACATTTAAAAAATAGGAACAGTAAAGGACTTGGGAGTAAAGGGTCCCATTGCTGGCAAACTATTACATTTAGTAACTCACCCAAACTAGTATATAGTGTATCATTACTATATATGTATAATATATAAATATAAAGGCTAATATAATATTTAAATCTGTTATGTACAATTTATATAAATATAATATTTATTATCTTAATATATTACATAGAGTGAGATAGAGAAGGTAGAACAAATGTGGCAGAATATTAGTAAATTTAGATGAAAATTATTTGGTAATGCATTATTATATTGCAAAATTTACATAAGTTAAAGCTTTTTTCAAAATAAACTGCTTGGGTAATACATATTTATCTGTATTTCATATTTAATTGTTTTTAAATAAACTTTCCAAATGCTTTTTGAAGCAAAACAGAACACAGCCTAGGACTTAATATATTCTGTAATAATTGGCACATGCTTGGTATTTCTAAAGAACCTGAAAAAGTACAATTTGAGCCCAGTATTCTTTAATTGGCTGAATTTTGTGACTCATGCATGCATTCTTGGAATATGAGCCCAACTAAAGGTTATTCCTCTCGCTGTGTGCCTTACTTATGCCAAACTAAAAAGAAATACATATCTCTCTAAATTGGAACATTTACTTTGATCAGTAATTTTACTTTTATTACATTTTAAAATTAATGATAGATGATTAAAGGAGCTGAAAGTTGGCCTTGGCCATAATTATTTTTAAATTAATTTACTTAATAAATTACAGATAAATCTGAAAGATAATGTGTATTTCTAAAAAATTAATTTCATCTCCATTAAGCAAGTTGTTTTAAATCAAAGGTCTGAATGAATTAAATACAATTTTCTTACCACCTATAGAAGCCTTTTCAATATGTTTTGAAGTGTACTTATAGAAAAAAATATCTTTTTACTCCATCAATTAAAAATTTAAGATATGCTTAGATAATGGTGACTAATGGAACAAAATGGAACTTCTTGTTGGAAATGTTTGGTAACCAAAACTTGCCAGCAAAATCACAAGAATAGATACTCACGTGTAAGGTATTATACTAAATGTCTTTTACAGACTTGCTTTTTGGGGCTTAAAATTCCAGGAATATGAAGTATTTTTTCTCCTTCTTACTCAATTTAACTAAAATGTCTAGATATTACGTATAACCTAAATATAAAAAGACACTGAAAGTCTGAGGGACTGTCTGCTAGGGACCCCAGTACCTCAGAAAGGACAGGATGAACGTTGTCAATTTCCTTCTTATTTCATGTATACCACAGTTGAAGCTGAAGATGACGACAGCTCAGAAACACCAAAGAGGTTCAAACAAAAGACGCCGGGATTGGTTATTCCCATAGCCTTACTTATAACAGGTTTAGACTATGAAACGTTGGACTTTCAACATGACAGTACTTCAATAAAATATACTTTGTGAATTCAGTTGATACGACAGTAGGTTTGGGATTTTGGCAGCCTTGAGATAGGGTGCATGCATTTTGCACGTGAGAAGAACGCATACCTTCAGTGGGCGATGTAGACGGAGTACTGGGAGCATGAAATGACCCATTTGCTGACCTCTAGAACCTATTAATATGTCACCCCACATGGCAAAAGATACTTTGCAAAAGTATTTAAGTATGTTTCACTTTTTAAAATTATTGTTGCATATTAATTATGCAGAATGGATTTATTGCAGCATAATCATGTATGCATATATCAAAATGTGATCTTTGTTCTTCCCATTACTTCCTTTGTCCCTCCCTTATCCCAACCCCTTTTCTTTTCTCTGACTCTTATCTGTATTCACGGTGTGTGTGTGTGTGTGTGTGTGTGTGTGTGTACATATGTGCATGCATGCGTGGTTGGTTTAAATTTTACATTCCACGTAGGAGAGAAAACATGTGACACTTGTGTTTTTGAATCTGGTTTATTTATTTTTTAACAATAATTTTATTGTAAAATATTCACATGACATAAAATTTAACTATTTTTTGTAAATACATGAATTCCAAATTCTTTAGCACATGAGAACCATGGGGTTTGGGGGAATCATTGAAGCAAAAGACTGACTATAGATGTATGTCGTTCTTATGAAAGGTGTAAGCATGGTGACATAAAAAGATTCTAGTTTATTTAACCTAGCATGATTAACTTTAGCCATAAGGGCAATACAAACAAAACTACACTGAGATTCAATCTCATCCAAGTCAGAATGGCTGTCATCATGAATATAAAAAATAAATCTGGGTATGGTGGTATATGGCTGTAATCTCAGCACTCAGCACTCAGCAGGCTGAGGCAGCAAGATTGCTATGTGTTCAAAGCTAGCCTGGGCTATATAGTTAGTTTGGGAGTAGCTTGGACTACAGAGTGAGAGTCTGTCTCAAAAAACAACCAACAAAACAAAAACTTTAAAAATAAATTTAGACAAGGGTATGAGGAAAACATATCCCTTATATACTGTTGGTGAGAGTGTAAGTTACTACAGTCATTGTGGAAGTCAATATATAAGCTCCTTAAACACTAAAAATAGAATTACCATGCAATTTAGCTATGTTACTCCTTAGTGAGTACCTGAAAGAATTAAAGCATAATTTAGAGATGCCTAAATACCATGTTTATCATGGCACAATTCACAATAGCCATGTTATGAAAGCAGCCTTGGTGATCATTGATGGGATAGATGAATGAAGAACATGTGATACATATATATATGGACCACACACACATGTTGTATACATATAGACAAAAGGGAGCATTCTTCAGCCATTGAGAAGGCTGAACTCGTCATTTACAGGAAAGTGAACATTATTCCATTAAAGGAAATCAATTGAGAAGTTTTAAATGAGAATTTCTTGATTTGGTGGATAGGCCCAATGTAGTCACAGTAGGTCCTCCTATGGGGAAGAGGTAAAAGAAAACAAAGCCAAAAACAGACAAAAAGAAAATAAGTGGAACCGAATGATTTTATTTTTAAAAATAGATCTTAAGCAACAATAGCATGAGAAAATGGAAAAAATAAAAATTAGCAATGTCAGGAGTGAGAGAGGATAGCACCACAGACTCCAAAGATATAAAAAGATAACAAAAATGCTAAAAATAAATGTACATAAATCAATTTCATAAGTGAACTGAAATAGAACTCTTCCTCGAAAAACACAAACTACTACAACTCACCCAAATGAAAGAAATAACTTGAACAGCACTATATAGCTAATAAGGAAACTGAAAATATCAGAACCAGATGGCTTCTATGGAGAATTTTATCCAACCTTAAGAAAAGTAAGAGATTTTATACTATCTCTTTCAAGAAACAGAGAGGGAACAATTCCAGTTCATTTTATGAAAGTAATAATTCCCTGACGCCAAAAGGAACATGGTACCTGCTCTCCAAAAACTATGGACCACTATCCCTCATTCATATAGGCACAAAAATCCTTAGTAAAATATCATCAAGCAGATTTTAAAGTATATTATTAGGAGAATCAGGTCCTGTAAGCAGATGAGATTTATATCAGGAATCCAAGGTATATTCAGAAATCTCTGTAACATGCTAAAGAAGAAATATGTAATTTTATCAATCTGTGAAAAAAGCATTTGACAAAACCCAAAGCCTATTTTTGATAAACACTTTCAACAGATTAAGAATAAAGAATATCCTCACTTTGATAAAGAATACCTACCAAAAATAAAACTAACATTGTGCTTGGTGGCAAAGACTGTTTTCTGCATAATTTGGGGGAAAAATGTGAATTTGTTTGCCATCACTCCTCTTGAGCCCATGCAACATGTCAAAACAATAAAACAAATGCTGTAGAAATATGAAATGAAATGAAACTACATTTCAGATGATATAATTATCTACAATAAAAAATCACTAAGGCTTGCAAGAACTAATAAACTTAGCAAGGTCACAGGATACAAAGCAAACATATGAAAATCAGCTTCATTTTTGTCTACTAGCAGTGCCTCTGGAACATTGAAATTGAAATTACAATGTATGAGTGTCCAAAAAGAAATACCTAGGTGAAGAGTTAACACGGCATGTGCAGGGCTTTTATGTTTTTGAGTACACAAGCCTGGTGATACCAAAGATGTAAACATCTGGAGAACACCTTTTTTACAGGTTGGAAGACTGAATGTAGCGAAGATGTCAGTATTCCCCAAACAAACACAGGTTTAATGAAATTCCGTTAAAAATCCCTTGAAGGTGTTTTTGTAGATATACATACATTATTTTAAGTTGTAAATAAAAAGGTAAAGATTCTAGAATAACTTAAAAGCATATTGAAAAAGAATAATATGAGTCATCATTCTGGTCTATGTTGGGACTTATATTGCAATAGTGATAAGACTATGCAACATATCACATAGATCAATGAGACCTAATAGAGAATGCAGAAATAGACAAAAGCACATACCCTCAACTGATTTTTTAAAAATTGATTATGTATTGACAAATAATCATATATACTGTACTGGTAAATAGCCTTTTCAAGAAATAATCTGAAGTGAATTAGCGTCTACAAACCAACGAATGAATGTCTACCTGGGTCTTGCACCATATACAAAAAATAGATCAAAATGGATCAGAGGATTGAAATAGAAATGAAACTAGACAACCTATACGAAAAGGAGAGACATTTAGATGTGAGTTCAGTCTTCAGCATCAGGGCTGCGTCAATTAGTAATGCAACTTTTGGTTTCCTCTTAATTATAACCTACTTGCCTCATGGCTTTGCAAAGTAGAAAAATACTGTGAGGGATTTTCTGACTGTTCTTAATTGTCAGGATAGGTAGGTGTCCCTCAGCAGAAGAAAATTGTTTAAAATTCTGTAAAATTTTTTTGGAAATTTATCATAGAATTATATCAGTTTCCTCAACAGCTGTATGCCTAGGGCAGAGATGGGACATCTTTATACAGGACCTGCGCTAGATGGCTTTATTTCTGTTTATCCCAGTGCTATTTAGACTAAGCAGCGTGAATGTTGTTCTTTTGAATGGAACTCAGAGAAAACATTAAGCTAATGTATAATTTTAGTTATATTGTCAAGTGTATTTGTACTGATTATAATTTATAATCCGCTTTATGTAACTTTAGTTCAACATTTTATATAAACTATATTCTGAACTTAAAAATTTGGGAACAAGCTCTTGAGTCCTTGTGCTTCCTTTAAGGTCCTATACAAGATCCCTCCCTAATACTTATGTTGTGCTATATTTTAGCATGATTTTATAAATAGCACAATTGATATAAACATTACAATTATATGACTTCCATAAATGGAGCACATCCCTTAAAAATCAGTTCCAATTTCCATATATTTTCTCTCCTTTAATAAAGATTTTCTTTGTAGGCGTGTACAGATGTTTAGTTGCATGTGACTTTTTTCTCAATAAAAACACAAATTCACCTTGAAAACAGATACTGTGTTATACATTCTGAGAATATACACAAAACTTGGAAAAATGTTTTAAAAATATTCCTATTATAGTTTTCTACCTCTTAAGAAATATTGTAAAATGCATATGGAAATATTGTAGGGTTTCATGCTCCTGGGAGGAGGAATGAGGAATGGGTCTGTAGGTCCTGTTTTCAAGGCCTTGATGAAAAGAGAAACGTAGAAGTTTTGTGGCTAGTCTCAGAGATAGATAGTAATTATAATTTGTCTAAAACCCTTCCGTGCCACCTCGGTGGCTGAGACAATTAACAAGGCTAAGAGAACTGACAAGTTTAGGTAGACTGGATGAGGACCACTGGTATGTAATTTGGTCTTTCATTTTTCTACATGTAAAGCCAGAAGAAGCAGCTTTCCTTCCATATCTGCTCATGAAACCTCACCTTGTAAAGTGAAGTAGTTACATGCAGTGCTATGGCATTTGCTTTGCAGTTCTTTACATTTTTAGAAGAATCGTTGTCTTAGTTTATGATATGAAGTAATTTTCACTAGAAGCAAGTTTTGTAGACCATGTACTCTTTCCTATTACAATTGGATAGTTTTGTATTACTTCTTCTGCTGTAACAGTCCTTGTATGTGTACATTTGGCCTCATCCTTCCCCTCTTCTCAAGGACAATTCTCATTTTTTCTCTCTTGAAACTTCAAACTCGTCTTCTCTAGTGGATCATCCCATCACCATTCAAACATGCTTTTGTCTAGCTTCTTCCATTATTGAAAAAAAAACAGCTAAACTATCTTCTACCCTATGTCTGCTTACAAGTACAAGACCCTTTTCATCATAAGGTTCTCCAAAATGATGTCTGCATATAAAAATTTATTTCTTAATTTCCACACACAATTTATGGTTATTTAAGTCTATTAATAATTAGATACAAAATGTGTTAAATATTTAAATTCTATGATGCACAATATATGAACGCTAAGTTACATGACAGGAAGTGGGGTGATGGATTTGTGGAAAGGGAGGCAGGATGTGGGAGGGGGTCATTTGGAGAATGAGAAAGGGGAAAATGAAGAGATGTGATATGTATGTATGCCAATGCCTTAAGCTAAATGAAACCATTATCTATCACCAATCACAAATATGTACTAATAAAGATAATAACTTTAGGAAAGACAAAGATACTGCATTTTGGTTTTCTGTTACTTAAAACTAAATGTAAACTTAATCTGCAAGGGGTACACCCACACAAACACAACCTCCCCACATGCTTGTGCATGTATATGTGCATGCTAGATGAAAGGGAGGGAAATGTACCAAAATAATGTGAATGTCTGTGAAATCCTCCAATCTACAAACTGGAATATTTTCCCCATTTTTCTTAGCATGTATATGAGATATGCAGTGGTTATGTTAATTTTGAGAATTTTGTGTACATAGATATTGCATCAGATTCACATTCTCTCCTCTTCCCACCACTTCCCTCATATCCCTTGACTCTCAACATCTTGCTCAGTTGACTTTATTATTTTTTTTGTATTCTGAGTTTCTCATATTAGAAAAATCATTCAATATTTAACTGAGTCTGAGTCAAGTTGTATCTGTTTACTTTCAAATGATTCACATCTATCTTATCTGTCTTTAAGGCAGAGTAGTACTCCATTGTGTACATGTACTACATGTTTTGTACTCATCAGTGTTTGGGTGGATGTTTTGGCATTTTCCACAATTTAGCTGCTGTTAGTTGTGCTGCCATAAACATGAGTATACACGGATCTCTGTTGCGTGGTGCTTTTAACCCTCTTTGAAAGATATCCTGAAGAGGTATTGCTGAGTCGAATGGAATACCTGTTTTCAGTTTTTTGAGCCGTGCCCACATTGCTTTCTATAGTGGTTGTACCAGTAGTCCTATTAGCAGTGTAAAGGGTTCCATTTCCGCTGCGACCTCACCCGCATCTGTTCCTGTTTTTCTTCAGTTCATTGAATATTCTGGTTAGTAGCCTCCTGTCTGAGGTCTAGGTGGTAAATTTTTTTCCCATCTTCAATTCTTTCTTCACTCTGTTAATAGTTTCCTTTGCAGGGCAGAAGCTTTTGAATTTGATATAATACCATTTATTGATTCTGGTTATATTCCCTTTGCATCAGGAGTTCTGTTGAGAAACTCTTTGCCCATGCCTGTATCTTCACGAGTTTCACCTGTTTTGTCTTCCAGGATGTTCAGAGTTTCCATTTTAATATCTAGGTCTTTGATACACTTTGATTTGATTTTAGTACATGACGATAGGTGTGAGTCTGAACTCGTTTTGCTGTATGTGGATAGCCAGTTCTCCAAGCACATTTATTGAAGAGGTTATTCTTTTTCCAGGGTAAGTATTTGGCTCCTATGTCAAAGATCAGATAGCTCAGTATGCTTGAGGTTGTTTCTGCATCCTCAGTTCTGTTCTATCAGTCAAACTGTCTGGTTTTGTGCCAGTACTATATGGGTTTTTTTTAATCACTGATACTTTGTAATATTATTTGATGTCTGGAATCATGCCACCTGCTTTTGTCTTGTTACTCAGGAATGCTTTGGGTATTCTGGGTTTCCTGTGATTCTATATGAATTTTAGGATTGATTTTTCAAGGTCTGTGAAAAATGTTGGTATTTTGATAGGAATTGCATTGAATCTGTATATCAGTTTTGACATTTAAGCCATTTTGACCATATTAATTCTGCCCATCCAAGAACAGGGAGTGTCTCTGCATTTTCTAATGTCCCCTTCAATTCCTTCTTTCGACATAATATAGTTTTTATTGTGGAGGCCCTTCACTTCCTAAATGAACTTTATTCCTAGGTATTTAATTTTTTTGAGGAACTATTGAATATGGGATTATTCATCCCAGGTCTTTGTCAGTGAATTCATTTTTAGTGTAAAAGAATGCTATGAATTTTTTGTGTTAATTCTGTATTCCACAAGCTGGCTGAATTTGTTAATTAAGTTTATGTGTTCCTTTATATAGTTTTGGACTCTTCTATGTGAAGAATCATGTCATGTACAAATAAGAGCAGTGTAACTTCTGCCTTTAGGATGCATATTCCATTTATGTCATTCGTTTACCAGATTGCTGTAGCTAGGATTTCAAGTAATGTAGTGAAAAGGAGTGGTGAGAGTGGACACGCATGTCATGTTCTTGACTTTTAAAAAATACTTTAAATTATTCCCCCATTGCATGTAATGTTGGTGATAAGTTTGGTATAAAGGGCTTCTATTAATTTGAGGTAAAGTCTTCCTTTTCCTCTATTTTATTGATATGTATAAATGTAATACTTAAAGCTTACATTGAACTTAAGTATTTTGTGCACATATATATCGTGACAAAATTGCAAATCCTTCCCTTCTCCCTACCTACCCTCCCACTCCCTCCCTCCCTCCCCTCCAATTCCCACTATCCCCCACATTAAGTTCTATGAAATAATTGTGATCTGGGTTTCTCATGTCAGAGAAACTATTTGATATTTCACCTTCTGTTTCTGAATCACTTCACTAAGCATGGTGGTCTCAAGTTGCCTCCATTTATCTATGAAAGTCTCCAAACTATCTGTCTTTATAGATGATTAGTATTCCTTTGTGTGTAAATACCACAATTTGTGTATCCATTGGTCTGTTGATAGGTATTTTGGTGTCTTCCACATTTTAGCTATTGTTAGTTGTACTGCTATGAACATGGGTATACATGTAGCTCTGTTATATGTTGTTTTAGCTCTTTTGGAGAAATTCCCAGAATAGGTATTGCTGGATCAAAGGAGATAATTATTTCCAATCTTTAGAGAAGTATCCATACTGCTTTGCATAGTGGTTGTACCATTTTACATTCCCACTAGCAGTGCAGGAGGGTTCCTTTTGGCCCACAGCCTTGCCAGCACTGATTGCTGTTTGTTCTTGATATGCACAGTTCTCTCTGGACTTAGCTGATATCTTAGTGATGTTTTGGTTTGCATTTATCTGATGGCTAAGGATAATGAACAGCTTTTCATGTATTTATTGGTCATTTGAACTTCTTCATCTGAGAACTGCCTATTCATTTCTTTTGCCCGTTTTTCAATCCGATCTTTAATTTTTAAGGGGCTCACTTTTCTTTAGTTTCCTGTATATTCTGGTTATGAGCCTTCTATCTGAGGTATTGGTTGTGAATATTTTTTTCCTATTCTTTTCCCCCCATTTTATTGATATGTATAAGTGCAAAATTTAAAGTTTACATTGGTCTTCAGCATTTTATGCACATACATATCTTGGCAAGGTTACAAGACCTTCCCCTCTCTCCTTTCTTTTTTATTTTATTTTTATTTTTCCCTCATTTTATTGATACGTATAAGTGCAAAATTTAAGGTTTACAATGAAGTTGAGCATTTAGTGCACCTACATATCTTGTCAAGGTGAGAGTGACTTTCCCACTCTCCTTTTGTCCCTCCCTCTAGTCACCCTTCCCTCCCTGCCCACCCTACCCCCCTGGTTCACTTTGTTTTTCGTTTGAAGTTCCATAAGAGTTGTGATCTGGGACTCTCATGTCAGAGAGACCATTCGATGTTTCACCTTCTGCTTCTGACTCACTTCGCTAAGCATGATGTTCTCAAGTTCCTTCCCTTTGTCTATGAAAGCCTCCACATTGTTGTTTTTTCCTGTTCTGTCAATTCTCTTTTTTACATTGTTGATACTACCAAACTCATTTCTGGAGGCTAGCACCACATTAGTCCCAAAACCAGAAAAAGATTTAACCAGGAAGGAAAATTATAGACCACTAACCTTAATGAATGTAGATTCAAAAATCCATAATAAGATTCTGTCAAATAAAACCTATATCCCCAACAGCATCTTATATTTTTTATATATTGCAGAGATTTCTCAGGTATTCAACAAAACTCTTTCTATGTCTCTTCCTGAACGTGCAGCTAAATTGCATGTTCAGGAGTGCAAGAATTGCATTCTTTTTAAGTTCAGTATGGCCACAAAGGAGGAATTTCTTAATAATAAAGCGTGTATCTACCCAGAAAGAGTAAGATAGATGTAAATACACAGAAACATAATCTTAACATTGGGGACATCTGTTCTATGTGAAACTGGGATGAACTAAGTGGAAACTTATCTAAAAATTACAATCTAGTCATATACTGTATTAGCTAATAAAATAGGCACACAAGAGTAAAACTATAAAGAAATTGAATGAAATAATTTATAAACCTTCTTAGCCTACATGACCAGAACAGTGCTTCTAACAGTTGTAGGCTGTACATTTTCTTCTGTTAACAATAAGTATTAACAATATTTTGGGTCATAAAACCAGTCATCCTAAATAATGTGACCAATTTGCTAGAAGTAAGCGGATTCTTTTTGTTATTTTATTCATTTTCTACTACCGTCAGATTTCTGCTCATACCATTTAACTACAAAGACTTTTTATGGTCAGAATAGCTTTCATATGGTTAAGTCTAATAAACACTGTTTAGATTACTACTCATTTGACTTACGGGGCATAGATTGATTTTAGTCTTCTTCCTTGCATTATTTACTTTAACTTCTTCCATATAGTACTTTTTCTTTTTTTCCTATTTGTCTTGCTACTTCTCATCTTTATGTGGGCAATCTTCTCTGCCAGGTGGATTTGAAGTACTAGTAGGTCTTGGGTCTCAAACTTGACTTCATATGAATCAGGTCACATATCCTTAAATACTTCCTGTATTCTTCTTACTGTCAAATTTATTTCTGAAGTCTAAACAGATACACTCAGTTGGTTGCTTGACATCTTTAGATATCCCAAAGATCTCCAAACATTTACAAAACTGAATACCTGTTCCCATTTCTAACTTATGAATATGCTTCTTTTTTACTTTCCCGATGTCTAAAAATTATATCAGAGCTTGCACATTTTCTGAGGCCAGAAACCCAGCAGTCATTCTTGAAACAATCTCCTTTCTCTTTCTTGTTTGATTTATCTCCTGCTTCTGTTATTTCCAAAAACTCAACTCAAAATTCTCTATTCTGTTATCTCGCTCTTGAACAGTGCCCTATTTAGTCTACACAGATCCAGTTTTCTCCCCAAAGTTAGTTCGTTCTTTCCAAATTTACTCCTATCTCTTCTTATGGAATAATTTGAAATGATTTTGTTAAATTACAAATATGATTATTTCACTCAGTGGCTTCTTATTTCTCTTAGGACAAAAACAACAGTCCTTCCAATGGCTTACAACGCAGAACCTGCCACTTTCTTACCTTTCTGTATTTCCTTCCGTATTATGCTCAGCTACCCTGATCTTGTAAGTTCCTTTCTGCCTCAGTGGTTTTGCATATTCTATTCTTGATCTTTGGTATGTTCTTCACAGGACTCTCCTTGAGTACTTCTTATGAATGTCTGGGTTCCAAGTTTGATTTCATATTCTCAAGAACAGTTTCTCTTAGTCTTCATGCTTAATTAAGTTACTGTCTTATAGACTGTCATAAATGCATTGCCATTTATTAATGACATTCTATATTTAGTTATTTTGAAAAAGATGAACCTGAAGAATTGCATATAAATTTATAACTTTGAGAACCATGACTGTTTTGTTTATGACTATCTGCTTTACTTAATGCAGTGCCTGCGTATAGTTAGATACCCAATTGTGGCTTCCTAAATAAATGAACTCTTAGTTGCGAATCTGGGTCTAGAAAAAAGAGAGTTAAGCATATTTTTTCACAACTAACAAAATGTGTTTGAGCAACTTGATATCTCCAGTATTGAGAGAAATCACTCAGGAGTATTTGAATAATTAAATGAAGTCTATTTTGTTTAAATTTAATTTTTTTAGACAAATTGTATTTTTGGGTAATATTTCAAGCTTACTATCTGAAGGTCTTAAATCCAGGTATTCCTGAAACAATGAGTGTTAAAACATAGAACCAATTCAACAAGACATGTCTTTACATAGTCAGTAATTAGCATACTACTTATTAATGCATAGTTTGTGATAAATTCAGCTGAGGCAAACTAAAATTGCCCAGATCTGTTAAAAATAACATTATTTATGTAAACAAGATTACAGGTAAAATGTTTGAGACACATGTTCAGACACCTATTCTGTTTTCAAGTAGTAAGTATTCACTAATTATGTTATATAAAAATAACTGCTTAAATTACATATAATCTTGCTTGTAATGAAAAGTTTGTGTTTCAGCCTAGGAAAGTGAGTAAATAACCAATAAGCCATTGCATCACCAAGAGAAAACAATTAAGATTGTGTTAAGCATTGTTTCTATTGTATGTATTATGTGTGTGCTTGTGTAATTGTGTGCACAAATGTATGTCCAAGAATTCAAAGTTTATCAAACTCCCTGCATATTAGAACCATCTGGGCAGCTTTCAAAATATATTGCTGTCCACAGTCCCCTCCATACTGATTTAATGTGAATCTTCATGGATGAAATCCTTAGAAAGTAATAGATTTTCATGCCTTCAATTAATTCTAATGGTACACGAAGCTGGATAATATTTTTTGTTGTTGTTGTTTTGATTCTTTTGTTTCCTTGTTGAAGTGGTACCACATATTTATTCACTTTAGTATATAATATTAGAAATAATATCAGAAATAAATAATATTAGAAATATAATAATAGAAATAAATTCCTTATTTTATTGATTCCTTGATTTTAGTTTTCTTAGTTGAGACATAACTGTATGTATTTATGGGTTAGAATGTAACACTTCAATGTCTGCAAACGCTAGGCAGTTGCCAAGTTGGGATATTTACCATTTTCTTCACTTCATACATTCATCATTGTTTAGAGGGAAGAATTTAAAATTATTCTACTTGTTTTGAAATATTTGGCGCAATATTGTGAACCATAATCACCGTGTTGTGCAATAGAAAATTAGAATCATTTCTCCTGTCTAACTACACCTTGCATTTTTGACTGGATTCTCCCTGCCCCCTGTCTTTTCTACTACTCGGCTCTTGTAACCTCTGTTCTGTTCTATATGTGTGGTTTCCTTTCAGCATATCAATTTCACTTCATATAGATAAAGATTAGATAGACACATAAGTGGGATTTCTGGATCATATGATAATTTTATTTTTGGCTTTCTAATTTTAGTTTCCTTCGTACTTTTTTTTAAAAAAATATTTACTGTTTAACCAATAGTATATGAGGACTCTTTTCTCTCCACAGCTTTAAACATAGTATTCTTTCATCTTTTTTATTACCATTTTCACGTGGTAGTTTTAATTTGCGTTCATCTCATGATCAGTTATGATGATTTTTTTCATGTACATGTGAACCATTTGCACGTCTTCTAATGTGAAGTGTTTGCTTGAGTCTGATGCCCGTTTTGTTGTGATTTTTAAGAGGTCATTTATTTTCACTGAACATATTGCAACAGAGGTTTAGTAAAGCTCATTTTATCACAGACTCCTCCAATTCTTCATGCTTTATTCTGACTTTCTTCTCTTCAGCCAGATAAAAAGGGTGCAGGGGGTAGGAGTCCTACTGGTGTGACATCAGCTGCCATCCCTACACTGAAAATGAGATTTCCCATCTTTACCTTGGCCTGGGCCATGTAACCGGACCTGGCCAAAAAGGCTTAAGAAGAGGTTTAACCTTTGATCTTTAACGAGAAATTTTTCTATGGGCTGTGAAGTTCCCCTCACCATAAGGCAGGATGTGGGCATAGTATGTGCAGAAAGGTTCAGAGACAGCAGCTGTGGTGTGGGAATGGGTGAGGCTGGCACTGTAAAAATGTGATGCTCTTGGTGGAAGAATTGAAGGCCCCACTCCACTGAGCTGTGGCGTCCATGGGAGGATCCAACATGTTGGCAGCATCTGAGGAGAGCCCCGTTGCCAATTTTTACTTGAATTATCTATTTCATTACAGCTGAGGTGAGATCCTTATATATTTTGTATATTAGCTTCTTATCAGGTATGTCAGTCAGATTTCTTGTTGCACCCTACACCAACAACTTTAAAGAGACCAACAAAGTTAGGGTGCTCTGGGTATTAGAGTTTCAGCCCATTGTCAGGTGGACTCCAAGGCAGAAAGAGGATGATGGAAATGCATAGTGGAGGATAGATGCTTACTCCATGGCATCCAGGAGGACCTGGGGAGCGAGATAAAGCCTTCAAAAGTATGTCCCAAGTGATAAATTTCTTCCAAACCGGCCCCACATCCTAACACTACATTTAGATATAACCTCAACACAGTATCCATCAGTGAATCTGTCGGTGAGTATAGATCACCTGTTATATTTAAGATCTAAAATATGCTGCAAAAGTCTCATGTGTCTGGATCGTGTGGGCATTATGCTCTTCAGTGGATTCATCCATTGATGAGTGCAGTAGCTGAATGTGCTCGGGGGAGTGAGACCTGGTCAGTCACTGTGAGAGTGAACTCAACGAGTAAATGCCTATTCCCAGCCTCTTCCTTCTCTTTCTGCTTCTGGGCTGCCACGGGATGAGAAGCTGAATTCTTCCTGGCATTCTCAACATGCCATTTTTTTTTTTTTTTTTTTTTGCCTTGGAGCTAGCCGATTCTGTACTGAACCCACTGGAAACTGTGAGTCAAACAATCCTCTCTTCTTTAATTCGTGGGTAGCAGATATTTTGTCCCAGGGACAGGAAAGTAACTACTACAGTCCCCACAGCCCACAGTTCAGTCACATACTAAAAATTGCACCTCTGAGCATGTGAGACTTCTGTGGGTCACTCTGCATCTAAACCAAAACATTTAACTTCCTCAAAAGGCTTATGTCCATCTCATTATGTAAAATGTAATTTGTCCACGTCTAAGAGTTGTCAAAATCTTAGTAGTTTCAGCAGGTCTGGAAAGGCCACGTCCAAATTTCCATTGAGAATCAAGGCAAACTTGAGCAGTCACCCCCTGTAAAATTGAAAAACATATTACACCAGCTGAAGGTAAAATGGTAAAGGGTAAAGGTTCCTCTTCCTAAAGGGAAGTACACAAGGATAGAGAAGAATCTGATCCAAGCAGGACTGAAAGCCAACAGGGCAAACATTAATTCCTGTAGCTCTACACGCAGTATCGGGGGCACATGAGGATGAGCTGTGAACTCCAAAGAGTTTGGACAGCCCCAACCCTGTGGCCTGTCTGTTTCAGCCTATATTACCTATCTTGGGTTGGCTTAACTCATTATCTGTGGTTTTCCTCAGCAGATGGTCTAAGTTCTTGGTTTCTCCAGCTTTCTGAGATCTCCATCGCACCTTTTGCTTCATTCCTACAGTGTCACTCACTGTCCTCTAAGGGGCTCTTTGCTGCCCAAACCTCCCTTTGAAATCTGGATGAAAACATTCATCACTTGACAGCTCTTGTATTCTGTATGCCTATAAGCCCAGCATCGTATGAACTAAGCCACAGTCAGCTTCCAGCTTTATCAGTCACTAGGCCCCCTTGGGCTATAGATATAACTGGGGCCCAAATGGAGCTCAGCATCAGGATATGGATCCCAAGGAACCAGTTCTTTAGCAGTAATCCCAGGGATGCTTCTCAAATGAAGTTTCCAGTTTTGCTTGTGGTAGAGGGCATTTCAGAAATCAGTATTTCTGAAATGCTCTCAAGGCATTTTCTCCTTTTCTTATACAAATAGCTTGGCCCCTTCTTAATGGCTCTAGCCTCTTTAATAATCACAACAGTTTTGACCTCAAATTTACACCTGGGACCTTTTGGGACAGATTTTACATTTTTGGTTCCGTCTTTTGCCGCATTTCTCATTATAAATCTGGGTAAAGTCTTCAAGTAGTACTCCTGCCACAGTCAGAATTTTGGACTATCTTGAAATTTCTTCCACCAGATTTATTACCCACCACCTTTAATCTTAATCTCCTGCAAAGTATCAGGAGATGGGAAAAATGAAAACAATTTTTTTTTTCCCAGAGAATAACACCTATGGCCTTTAGTCCACCCGCAAGTGGAATCCTTGTTCCCACCTGAAACCTCTTGGGTGTGACCTTCATTATTCACATTTCTATCAGCAGTCTGGTTTGCTGAGCTCCAACCAAAGTCACCCACCAAGCCCTTAATCTCAGTTTCAGGTAAAATCTCAGGGCAGGGGTGAAATTCTTACACACCTTTTGCCACAGAACAACACACATAGTTTCTTGACCGATTATCAGTGGCATCCTCTTTCCCATCTGAAACTTTTTGAACCTGGACTTTCCATTCTGCACTACTATCAGCATTCTGGCCTTCTGAGCTGTGACCAAAATCTCCCATCGAGCTCAGCACATAGCATTCTAAGGCTTCTATAGCTGGCATCTCCAAACCTTTCCAAAGATCTCCCTTTAAATAGTTCTAAGGGCTTCTAAACCGTATGTTGTTAAGGTTGACAGCAGCAACCCAATTACTGGTACAAATGCCTGTCTGAATTACTTCTTCATTGTTGGAACAGAATTCTCAACATCCACAAATTACGAGGGAAGGTTTATTTTAGTTCAGTTTCATAAGGTCTTGGTCCATTCATGGAGAGCTGGCAATAGCTGAAAGGGTCTGGCAGAGAGTAGCTCCTCTTGGCATCACAGAGAAAAAATCAGAGGACCCTTAAAGAAGCTAGGGCAGTAGTATATATCCTTTCCAGATGTATGCCCAGGAAACACCACATGCCTATAATCCACCATGCACCTCTCATTCACACACACACACATGCCTATAATCTGCTATACACCTGCAGTTTGCCATGTGACTATAATCCACCCCTCCTAACCAAGCCCATTTCCTGACAGCACATGTAATCTATAGAGTCCACAAATTCCAGATACATGAGGCTTTTAAGTAGCATTTCATATCTAAATCATAACAGTATCTATTCTCCATTACCCTCTCTTTCCCTGTTCTTCCTAATCTCCCACTTCATATCTTTATTCTATATCCATATAGTCTGTTTTTCTAAAGCAGTTTCTACTGTATGAGAAAACATGTGTTACTTGTCCTTCTGAGTCTCCCTTTCTGTCTTTACTATGATAGCCTCTAGTTCCACCCATTTTCCTGAAAATGACATAATCGTACTCTTATGGTTGAAAGATATTCCATTGTGTTTGTATGCTACAGTTTCTTTATCTTTTATCTGTAGGTGGGCACATAAATGTTTCAGTAACTTGGTTGTTGTGCATTATGACATGATAAACATGGATATGAAATATGTCTATAGTATACTGAGTAGAATATTTTATTTTTGATGTGTAATTACTTTTACCAGTAAAGTAAATGTTTACACGTTTTCATATTACTAATTAGTATGATTTTATTTTAGCTTGAAGAACTTCTTTTAGCATTTCTTACTAGGCAGGTGTGGTAGTGATTAACTCCCTTAATTTTTATTTGTCTGGGAAATTTTATTTCCCATATTCTGAACAACAGCTTAATTAGGTACAATATTCTTGGCTGAGAAGAATACCTAAATAGATATTTTACAAAAAAGACATAAAGTGGCCAACAAGTATATGAGAAGGACATCAGCATCAATAATCACCTAGGAAATGTGGATCAAACTCACAATGAACTACCATTTAATGTCTGTTAGTATTGCTACTGTAGAAAAGAAGAAATTACAAGTGTGCATAAGGATGTCGAAAGAAGTGTTCAGTGCATACTGGTTAGTTTGAACATAAATTGAGACAGCTACTGTCGAAACATTACGTCGCTCCTCAGAAAGTTAAAGATGAACTATGATGTGATCCAGCGATACCAATCCTGAGTATGTATCAGAGTAAGTGAAATGAATATGCTAAAGACACGTATGTGCTCCCATGTTCATTGCAGTACTGTTCACAATAGTGAAAAAGAGAAATAATGTAAGTATTCATCAAGTAATGAATGGACAAAGAATGTGTGACACGTATGTACAATGGAATACTATTCATAAAATAGAATGAAATCTTGTCGTTTGTAATATCATGGATGGAACTAGATATCGACATGCTAAATGAAATAAGCTAGGCACAGAAAGAAAAGTAGTATATAGTCTTACTTACATGTAGAAGCTGAAAGCATGGATTTCAGAGGTTGAAAGATAAATGGTAGTGACCAGAAGCTGGCGAAAGTAATGGACAAGGGACGATGGGGACAGTTTGATCAATGGTACTAAGTTACAGTAAGGAGAATGAAGTTCTTGTCTGTTATTGTCTCATAGGTCGCTTATGGAAAACAGTAATGTACTGTGCATTCCAAAAATCTAGAAGAATTTTGAAAGCTTTTATCACAAAGAAATAAATGTTAGAGATGATTAATATGTTAACCTGATTTAAACAATACAGAATGTACAGACTTATAAAAATGTCATATAATCTATTAGTATGCACAAATTTTATGTTATTTTACCAATTAAAATAAATTTAACAAAGATCCATAAGATCATACATGCCTGTAACAATATGCATTTGTCTTAATTGCTGCGAGAAATGAAAGGACACTTGAGTAAATGGACCAATCTAACATGTCCATGCATTTGAAGAATGAATATACTTGTGATATTCCGGCTCTATAAATTTAACCAAACAGGCAACACATATTGTCATATAAACACACACAGACATACAGAAAAATTTTATATGCAGAATGACTTGCCCAGGAGCATTTTAGTAACCCTTTTATGACGGTCAAAAATGACAGAATCCAAGAGTCTATATACATGAAAATCAATAACAAAGCGTAGAATATTTTACAATAATATTTTAACTCATTAATATAAAAGAATAAGTTACCAAAACATAAATGACATAGATCTAAAAAAGAAAGAAGGAAAGGTAGGTAGATAAAGTTGAGCAACAGAGGCCAGACACAAAGAATACACATTCTATTGGAGGCCAGTTAAAGTAAAGTCAACTTATATTTATTGAAATCATAGGTAGTTTCCTTTGGGAAGATTTTTTTCTAACAAGAACAAAGAGATATTTCTGTAGTGACATAAGTGTTCCAGAATTTTGTGGATAATCATTGCGTGGATATATGCAGTTGTCAAAATTGATCAAACTGAATTCTTAATATCTCTGCTTTTTATTTCACATCCACTATATCTTGCTAAATTAAAGGTTACTACGACTGTTGTTGCTGTGCAGTTTACTGGCTTTATCAATTTTAAATTTTGAGGAAAAACATATTCTGGAAATTTATAAAGCCTACCAACATTATACTTGAAAGTCATAGCGGTAGTGAACAAGTCATGTGTTTCAAAAATAACTAATCTCTTGGACACTATACCATAGCAGAGAAAAGTTCAATAAAGAAGCTTCCTACTGGTGAACATTGTATGACAATGGCTTTCTTCTCCAGGGTGGCTCCAACTGCCTTAAGGCTGTATAGTTAGTACTCAAAATGTCTGACGGGAATGTCCTTGACACAGTTACGATGATCTCCATCACTGCTTCCGCAAGAGAAATGTTTTAGTGTCTTTTTTTCTTTCTTTTAAAATTATGCTGTTAGCATTAAGCCTCAGGGCAAAAGTACAGTAAAGTAGATAACTAACTGAAATATTTAAACCAACCAGACAGCAGCATTCATGAACTATCACAATGGAATAATAGAGAAAATCTGCCGTCTAAGTTTAAGCATTTGTTAGATTATGAAAGACATTTATCTTTTATAGGTTCATCAAGGACAGGAAATTTGTCTTACTTCATATAATACATCATGTATCTCCATGTTAGCCACACAGATGTCAAATCACTAATATAAGCAGGAGCTGTAATATTTAGGTGTTCTTCATGGAATTGTGTCTGTTGCCACTGTATACCATTACTGCAGTGCTGTTGCATAAGGCATCATCTCAAAACTCACCACCTTAAGGGACGAATGTGATTTTTAATTGCTTTGGACTTTTCCCTGCTCATTCATACAGCTGTAGAAGAAATGTGAGTGCAAAGTCCAATGGCAGAATATGTGAATAGTGACAAGGGCAAAGCATCGAAGACAGTGATGCAATCCACTACATAAGGATCTTGAATTTTGAATGAAAAGCCTAGGAAGTCCATTTGTAGAGATGCATGTAAGATCATATTGTCCTACTGAATCACCTTGGCTATATATCAAGTAAACAAAGGGCTTGGGGAAATTATTGCCTAGAATATGAGGTCTTGCCTGGAATATAAATCCTTCTTCCTGTCTCACCATTTAGCTACAGATCAATTTGAGGGTAAACGAAGTCTAAACAGTGATGAGTCTTTCTGCTTAGAACTCAGTATCACTTGATACATAATGTAATTCCCATTGCTTTTCATATTTAATTTTAAATATTTGGAATAATTAGATGTCTCTCCTTTCTTCCTCCTCTCTCTATTTAAGGGAAAAGGGAAGAAGCATTGTGATTACTTAGAAATACAAATAATTGTACTCTTTAATTTATTCCCAAACTAGAACATAGGGTCCCTTGGGTAATAAGCTGTCTAAATTTTGTGGCTTTGATTTAAGCTTACTGCAGAATATGGAAACTTGATATCACAGATCCTGACAGCTAAGTCTAAACTTCAGTCTCATTGCCAACACATACTCTATGTTAAATAATAGATACAGTGTTTTGGGTAGTGCCTAGAAAAGCAAAAGGATATGACAAGTAGAATGGTACAGTGCTTTTTGATCTTATGCATGATCAACATTTAATCATTAAAATTAAGCATCATTAAAGTTTTGTTATCAATGCACAGTGTCCTATGCAGCAGGTTTTACACACAATCTTCATTCTTTCTTGAGTGATAATTTCCTCTGCTTTTGTATCTTCCTGCTAGCCACAATGTATATTCTAAGGTCAGATTAGGTTTTGAATTGCAGGAATATACACATAATTGAATATTTTTAAAAAACTCACTTTAAAATTCTCATAGTCAAATCTCAAAACTAACATGCAACTGAGCTTGCTTCTAAAACCAGAGGAGAAATATCAGATGACTCAGCTATTACGGAATAGTCTAGTTTCCTATCTGTTTTCCTTAGGACACTGTTGACTAAGTCAGAGATCTAATGAGTGTGCTTCCCCTAGGAAATTAGCGGTGGCATGTATGTTCCTTAGCATTGCTGACCTATATTTTCACACAAATGAGTGAAGGAACATAAGTATGATCATTGTAAGATCCAGGTAAAGAGGAAAGAGACAACAAGAAGTGATTCGGTTATCTTGTATGTGTCATTCAAGCTTTTCAAATTTACCACAAGAATTCTGAAGTATTTTTGTAAGGGTGGCCCAGAATTGTGACTGCCACTACCCATCTCAGTGGGTATCCAGCCAGGTTCCCCTTTCCAGGAGCTGTTCCAGGGGAGAAATATCAGATGACTCAGCTATTCAGGACCGTGGGACTATGTTAGGAAGCAAGGGAGTATTTGCAATTCGCAGAGCCTTTTAGAGTTCCCTTTTGATATCTAAAATGTCTTAGAAACTGAGGCACACCAAAAATGCTGAAGATCCAGTTAAATTAAGAGAATCTGCTAAAAATCACAAATAATTAATGAGCTACTACCAGGGAGAGTAGCTCTTTCATAGAAACTGTAACAAGACTTTCTCTTTTCTAAGAACAATCAGTAGGAGTCAGAAATAGCTTTGAACTCAGAGAGTATGATCTACTCTGGTTATCTTCCTTCATATGTAGGAGATTTTATAGAGTTCACCATGAGAAGGGAGAATCAAAGTTTTAACCCAGTCAATAAGAACCAATTTAGAATTGAACACCCCCAGATCTGCACCAAACCACTTAAATGACTTGACTTCTAGTCTACATTTTAGAATCTGATTCAGTTTTTTTTTTTTTTTGAGACAGAACTGGTATCACTATGTAGTCCATTCTAGTTCTGAGCTCACTATTATGTAGTCCAGGTTAGAGTTGAAATCACAGCAGTCCTCCTGCTTGAGCCTCCCAAGTGCTAGGATTACAGGCATGTGTCAAAATGCCCAGTTTATCCAATTCACTTTTAAACTGGAGGATTATACGAAATGGATGTCATGGGCCTACAAAATGAACTTATCTTTGTATATTTCTCTTGTCTTTTAGGGTTTTCATAGGAATTCACTTTGAAAATAGATAATGTATAAGCTACATGTTGATATTCAATTTAATCGTAGAAGAAGCATTAAAGTAGGTGGTGTCTGTAGTTACAGGAATTCACATTGATAAATTAAGGTGTCACCAATGTAATTTTAATAGGAATTTATAAATTTTCAGAACTTGATGTTTTGCCTGATCTGTCATACAATGTGTAGGGAAATAAGTACTCATGATATGAAACAACATTGTGTTCTTTTAAAAATATTAGTTAACATTCTCATATAATGCTTATATTTAAATATAAGCCAATGTATGCTTTGGATCTCTAAAATAAGACCCTTCTTGTTATCCATGTTATATAGGTTAAAATCACATCCACTTTAGCAATTGTGATATTGTCTCTGCAGAGAATGTGGGTAAAGATTGAAAGCTGTCCTCAAAATCTGAAATCTTACAACGTTCAAGTTTATTCAACCTTACGTTCTCTATGATGGAGAAGATCCAAGTAAATTTTGGACTGGTGTACCAATTGAGCATCTGGGTACTTTTGTCCTTAGAATGTGAATCACCTGGAATGTCAGGGAAAGTTGTCGTTTTTCCTGCCCTTATTTGTGAAAAAAATGTGTGTTTTATTTTCTGTAGCATATCAGAAGAAAGATATAACTTGGTAACAAAGTTATGTTAATGCCTCCTGGATTTTTGTCTTAATGCGCTAATAGCCGGATAGCTGATGGATGCTGGCTATTAACAATTGGCTATGCATAGAAAGGTGAAGTTGAGCTCCATTTTGGAAATGCATCAACATCAATTACAGCAAGTGGATGCACTCATCCTTTTCCCAGTTCTAGAGCCTCATCAGAAAATTTTATGTTTTGAATATGGACTAAATAAAAGTGAAGTGTAAAAAAAAATAAAGGGACCTAGATGGGAGCAACAGGAGTTAGAAAGACAAGAGTGTGGCAAGACAGGAATAATGATGCTAAAATGAGCAGAGGGACTTAAAACTGAGGAAAAGAAATAACTGGTACCCAAGGGACATTTTCCCTTTAATTTTGCTCATCTTTTCCCTCCACTATTAATGTTTCTATTTCTGCCTCTGTAGGTCTTATTGGTACATACTCAACTTAAGTGATTTGTGGGGTAAATGTGGCTCTGGGGGAAAGCACTAATGTAGTATTCAGACTGAGCAAAGGGAAAACGAGACGACAAAAGGGGAAGTCCTCATGGATTTTGTTTTGCTACATATCTGATAAACAGATGAGTCCTGTACAGGGAACTGCCTCTAATTCTATCTAAGGCATTTTGTTATTGAGCAGTCCCCTTTTTTCTTTAAAATCCAAATCCTTCGTAAAAATTATTTTCTGTAAAATTTCTGTTCAAGTAACTTTGTAATGTTCTAAACTGTCAAGAGATACATTTTGGAGGTTACTTGTATTTTACAAAATGTAGTTGTTACATGAGAGTTAATCTAGATTACTGCTGCTGCTGCTTCTCTTTTATATGAATTTGAAACCCTTATAGTTAGTTATTTTTATTTTATTGCAATGAATTACTGGCTCCTTCCTTAGGAGGAATTGATGATACTAAGTCAACTATATTTAATTTCCTTGAATGCTTAACAATTACAATAGTATACTTTGTGGCAAGCATCCGTAGAAGTCTTAGTCTGATCATTACAGTGCATAATGATAAGCGTTCCTTTCTCATGCTCTTGTATGTCTGAGGTAGGCTGTGGGGTGGTTCATCTAAGCCAAGCTTTCCTTGTATGAGAAGCTAAGGTAGCTGTGTTCTATGTCTTTCATTTCATCCTGAAATCAGTGGGCTACCGTAGTCATGTTTTCTAGTGGTAATAACAAGAGTTGCAAGAGAATAAACTCAATTATGAAAGATCACGACTAGCCTTTGAATACATTCCACTGTCCTTCCTCCCACTATGGAGACGATCCACACAACTTTTGGACTGGTGTCCCGGTTGAATCTCTGGTGATTAAAACAAGGCAGATGATCTAACACAGCTGTGTGTCCAATCTGTGGCCTGCTGTTTTTATTTCCCCCACTAGTTTTTTTTTTTTTTTTTTGAGTGAAAATGAACCATCTTGATCCAAATGTAAAATATACAATATTGTTAATGGACTTATATAAGTACTAAAACCTTTAATATTTTTTCATTATAACCTTTAAAAATCTAGGGAAAATATTGGGTTATGGGTTAGACACACTGAACCCAGAATTTAGGAGTGAAGAAACTGACTTCATATCTTTACCAAGAAGAACTGCAGAGTCATGTGGAAAATGAAGAGGAAATAATTGGGACTAGCAATGTTTTCTTCCAGATCTCATAACTTAAGTTTGACATAACTTTCAATTTATCTGTGTGTGTGTGTGTGCATTATACACACACCAATATACAGCCATACATACAAAGAGAAAGGTGATTTTTATTAACCAAGCATTTATCTTTGAGAGAACACTAACTGAACAGGAAAGAAAGCAACTATAGAGAAACTCACTGTAATGAGTTTTAGGAATTTCCTCTCTCTTTCTCTCTCTCTCTCTCTTTCTCTCTCTCTCTCCCTCTCTCTCACACACACAGGTAGAGGTTTGTTTGAAGTTGTAATGCATAAAAATAGGATATTTAAAACTATTTATATAACCTCCTTGAATGAGACCTTTTGCAGTAGTTTCCCTGAATATATATGAGTCACATCGATAATCCTTATTTTTGTAATGAAAACAAATCATGAGTTTTAGTTGTTGTAGAGATGGTATTGGGAAATTGCCTTGAATAAATCAGAAACATAGAAGGAGAAAAGCCCGCACAATCAGGCATATCTTTCTTAGAATCCTATGTATTGCAAAGAGATAGATAAGTAAATGCCTCTAAGGAAATCTCAATTCAGCCTTGCTCAAGAACCTGACTCACTGTTTAACATCACCAGTGTGACACTTTCAATTTTTCAAAGCTCCGATAAATCACCAAGCCTCACAGCTATGAGTCTCATATCGTGTTCTTCAACACTGCCAGATCTTACTGCCGTCACCAACGCAATCACAGAAGGCAGAAATTGCTCATCAAATTTATTTTTTTCTCCTTCGGCCCAGACCTTCTACAATTACCTGTCTTAGTTCTGAGTGTATCCTTCCACATTCTAGGCCCTTTTCCTTACCTTTTACTATTTCTTGGGCTATGGGGAAAATTTCACCAAAAATCCTCTTCTCTCCGTGTTTTTCTGATCCACCTTGGGTATTGATTCTTCGGTGGAATCTCTTCCTCCTTCCCTGACAATATTCACACACAGCCCCAGTGCCTACTATGATTTTATGTAATCTTTTTTTCCTGGATTTCCCTCTTGTGTTCAGTTGAATCTCTTTATCTCTCAATCCTTCCAAACGCAGTCACAATCTAGGATGAGCAACTCACTCCGCTGTTCCTGGACTTTCCAGGTTTTAACAATAAAACTTCCCTCAACTCCTGGGTGATGGGTCATCGTGACTCACTCTTCTACCCCTACACTCCACCTGCCTCGTAACTTGACCCCTTGATATGTGCCAGGTATTTTTCTGGATGTTGCAAATCTAGGGAAATAAAAAGACAACCTCTATACTTACAGGCTTCTGCTGCAATAAAAAAAAAAAAAGTCAACTGTTAGGCGGCTGTATCAGTGGTAACCCCTACTGTGAAGAAAACTAAAGTGAGAGAAGTGCAGATACTTTGCAAGGGGAGAGGAAAGTTCACTCAGATGAAATCATATATGTACATTGTGAAGCAGATAGCTTGCATGTCTCCTCATGTACTCTGGAAAATCCAGGTCATTTATTCATGCATTCGTTTATATTTTCTCATCATAAGTTTTAACTCAAAACCTATTATCTCACTAGACGTGGTTTTACAAATTGATGGAAAACATGGGTGCAATTCCCATACTCTTGAAATGCATGGTTAAGGTTTGAGGAACAGAAGAGTTGAGCCAACAATAAATAAATACATTTATTACCGTAAATTACAATAGGTGTGAAGAAGGACTTGAGTAGGATGTTTTGGATATTTATCAAGTAGATAGAAATGCTTTTGATGCAGGATTTCAAAGCCTTCAGAAAATAAATGATGTTTGAGTCCCAAAAGATACATATCCCAGTGAAGAAAGGTTTTGTAGCATGGTTTTTTTTCCAGAGGGAGAAGCACATGTAAATCTCCAAGGAAGTAAACTAAAAACTTATTCTATCACTCAGGAGGCTGAGGCAGGAGAATTGCCATGAGTCCAAGGCCAGCTTGGGCTACATAGTGAGTTCAGAGTCAGCCTGGGCTACAGAGTCTGGAAAAAAAAAAGAAGCTTACCATAGCATAGAAGGAAAGTTTATTTGCACGGGGACAGTGAATGATAGGAGTGGGAGGTGTAAGTGTTGTGGAGAGAGTGGATGTCAGGTCATTGAGTTTTCTGTTGGCCTCATGTTGGAGTCACTTTCGTTGAGGTTTTATAAAATTTTCAGGCCTGGTTTCCTTTCCAGAGTTTCTGTTGTGGCGTGTACAGTAGGCATTGGATTTTTACAAATCACCCCAGATGATTCAAATGGACAACCCACTTGGGGGACCCACTGTTACAGACTGTAAAATTTAGAATGTCCTTTTTCTAAGTATAGCTTACCGGCTGTTGCCTCAGTCAAGAAAGGGCCTCAACCCGGTTTTTACTTACAGCAAGTCTGTATATTTTCCTCAGGTTCAAGTGCGGTCTTTCCTTTGAGGTTTCTCCTCATGTACTGGCTGAAGATAGCCTCCTATTTCTCTTTGCCCTTTGATGTTTTGTTTAGATACGACATTAAAGAGAATCAGAAACTAACCTCATTAGCATTCCAGACAACTTTGAAGTGGCTGTCTCACCCACTCACTGCTTTGTTCCTCTCTGTCTCCTTTTCATTCCCCTTCCTGCCCCTCAAAAAAGTTAATACCCAGCCCTGGCCTAAGGAGATACTAGATAGGAGTTTATTAAATTGAATAGGCTCCCACCTTAGGAGGAGACACATGCACAAGACAGCACAGTGTCTCTAAATCTTGGATTTGTATGCGTGAGGGTGAATGAGCTTACATCCAGTCACATTACTTGGCTGTCTTGGAGATAAGCGCAGGTAAAAGTAATTGTCATTTTTGATTTAGTGTTCTAAGCTGAGATGAAAAAAAGATGGTGTTCACTGGCTCTAAATTTGATCTTACTTTAATGGTTTTATTTTTCATTATAACTTTTTAAAAGTTAGGAATAAACATAGTGGACTCTTCTGTATTTGTATTTTTTCTGGTGAACCACACATAAAAGTAGTGTTCATTTGCTTTGAATGTTCCTGGCATCATTTTTAGCCTGTGCCTCTGATCTTGTTAAAGGCAGAATCCATTTTTATTTTTAATCAAGAATTCTGTCTTTGATAGTGAGTTGCCAATAAAAAAATAGATGAAACCTGAACTATCTGGAGGGAATTTCCCTGGCTTGCATTATGGAGCTAGTCCAATGTCTGACCAGATTATTAATCATCGTTTTTCTATGGGCTTTAAGTTTTTATTTTTGCCTCTCTGGTTGATGAAAACCATAATCACATAAATGAATAGTCAAATCTTTTATAGAAAATGAATCAAAATTGAATGCATATCATTGACTCAGTAATCTGAAAATGTAGGTGAGTAGGGAAGGCACCATACGTCCATTTTGAAACTCCTGTACCACTTTGACTACCTTGCATGGGAGGTATATTAAAAACAAATAAACTTCAAAGGCAGATTTTATTTCATTAACCAGAAAGACCAGAAATGAGGCAGCTCTGGGATGGTTTAATTGAGAGGATCAGTGAGACGTTTAAGTATCCAGATTTTTCCAACTCCTAATTTGCCTTCATGTTTCAAGGAGATTTTTGGATTAGTTGCCTTCACAGTGGTAAGCTGATGCCACAAGGTCCCCAACAATGTCCGCAAAAAATGAAACATCCCTTGAGTCTTCTTTAGTCTCCTAAACACAGCAAGGAAACACTTTTCTAAAGTTGAATTCACATTTTACACTAGAAACAATAACTCTTACTATTGTCACTATCACATTGACTGGAATTATGGATGTAGCAGAACTTCGTGAATACCTCAATTAAGGAAAGAATGATAAAGCATCCAGTTCACAAACAGCTTTGAGATTATAACAGCAGATGTTTACTGGCCATTCATCCTATGTCATACATCGTTCTGTCTTTACCTGTATTAGACAAATCCTCACGAGAAGACTGGATTTCATAATCATAGTTACTTTAGTTGTGTGAAGAAGTGACTGAAAAATAATAAAAGTAAAGGTGAGGCAGTTAGTTCACTTAGCTTCAGTGATCCGGCTTGCATTGCTGGAGATGCCGGATGGAGCCAGGCTTTCAAAACCTTCCTGTCCTGTAACTTCGTGTCCAGTCACCCAAGTGCACTGGAAAAGGAATCCAGGACTCATCTCAGCCTTGACTCATCTTCTCTGGGCAAGAGTGCATAAACTACGATTTGATATTACAAATAGGATTTAATGTGAAAGTCTAAATTCTTATGCTGAAATCTAGTGCCAAGCAGTGTGTTACATCTTCAGATGAGCTATTTTAAATTCGTCCTTCTTCCTGGTAAAGAAATTTACAAGTTAGATTATGTTTGTCTCTTGATAACTGTTACCTACATGTTAAGTAAAATTGTAAGCCTTTCAATAAACAATTCAGTTTCTATGTTTTTATCTGATTGGTTCTTATTTTGGATTTTCTTGTGTTTTGAATACTTTGCATTTTAAGAAAAAGGCAAATATGAAAAGAGACATATTATGTGTACCATTGCCTCAGTTTCCTCAAATTGTAACATCTTTCTAAGCTGTAACAATATCACAAACAGGATATTAACATAGCTAAGATAAAAAAATTCATTCCCATCACCACAAGGACGTCTCCTGGTGCCATTCTGTAGTCATTCTCGCTTGCCAGCAACTCCCAGGACAATGTGAGCCTTGTTGTCTGTTTCTGTAGCTTATCACTTTTAAATATTGTAAAAATCACTTTACAGAATATTACCTTCTCGATTGCCTTGGATCACGTAGCAAAATTCTTGGAGAATTATGGAGCATTACGCAAGTTCCTCCATGGAAGAATAGCTTGTTCCTTGTCATTTCTGAGCAGTATCCTATGGTGTAAGTGGATCATAGTTTGTCGGACCATTTATTACTCAAGAACATCTGTGTTTATTGCATTTCTTATTGGTTACAAAGTATTACAGCTGCCATAAACATTTCATTACAGTAGAAACAAAGTAGTTTCAAAGTAGCTATTTGTAATTGACAAAATTGTATGTATTCATAGCGTACAATGTGATGTTTTGAAGTATGTGTACACTGTGGAATGACTAAATCAAACTAATTAACATATGCATCACTCCATACACATCTTTTTTGCATGAAAAACATTCAACATCCGTTTTCTCAGCAGTTTTACAATATGTCGTTAACTATAGTCAAGATGTTGTAGAGTAACTCTCTTGAGCTTCTTCTTCCTGTGTAACTGAAATTCCGTGCTCTGATCAGTATCTCTCAACATTTCCCTTCCCATCTCCAGCCTCGGGTAGCTGCGGTTCTGCTCTGCTTCTCTGAGTTTGAATGCTTTAGATTCCACATGCAGGTGCGATCACGTACTAGTATTTGTCTTCTTCTGTACCTGGCTTATTTCATTCAGCATCTTCGAGGTTCTTTTCGGCCACATAAAAATATACCCAAGATTTTCTTTTCTTTTAGGTTAATAATACTCTTCTGTATGTGTTTTGCAGAAACACGAGTCTTTCATTTTATGGAATCTGTGTAAGGAGTTCAAGACAGGATCATATGGTAGTTTTATGTACAGTCTTTAAAAATTCTGAACACTTTCCTACAGTGGCTGTAGGACTTCATAGTCCCATTGTCAATATATGAGTAATTCGTTTCTCCTCCTCTTTGCCATAATCTGGTGATAGGATTTTTTTTAATTTAGCCGTTCTGATAGTAATAGATTATTGTGATTTTTCCCTTTCCTTAAAAATGCAAATATACATGATCTTTTAATGTGCTTATTTGACATTTGTGTATCTCTACTGTGCAACCTGTCATCATGTCTTTTGCTGAGTTTGTGTTTTCTTTTATTGTCTGATGAGTTTTGCGAACTTTTAATGTATTCTAGGTACAAGGCTTTTGTCAGATCTGTAAACTGTAAATATTTCCTTCCACTTTGTTTCCTTCTACTCTGTAGCTATTCTTTCTACCATAATAACAGGGTATAAATGTGTGTGTGTGTGTGTGTGTGTGTGTGTGTGTGTGTGTGTGTGTGGTGTGTGTACAGAGCTACATTCTCAGTCATTTTGTTTGGTTTTTTTGTTTTTGTTTTTGTTATTTGCACTGCTCTTGCCTCAGCCTCCCAGAGTGCTGGGATGACAGACTTGGACCATTTGTAATCTTTAGTCTATAATTACTTTGCCAAGCCCCTAATCCTGATTTTTTGGCATTTGTTTATTATTTTTTAAATTTTGATGTATTGTTGTATAATGTAATTTGGGATTTGGGTTGAAAACTTCCTTCCTTCCTTCTTTCCTTCCTTCCTTCTTTCCTTCCTTCCTTCCTTCGTTCCTTCCTTCCTTCCTTCCTTCTCTGTCTCCCTCTCTTCCTCCCTCCCTATCTTTCTCCCTCTTTTTCTTTCATCTTTTCATTTATGATGACCCAAGTATCTAATAGTTGGAGTATCATTTGTTGAAAAGATTATTTTCCCTTTGGTGACTTGTTCTGTTACTTTCACATTTATGTAACCCTTGATTCAGTAGGTTTGGTGTATTTCTGGATTCTCTATTTACCGGATTCTCTATTTACCATTGACATTATGTTCTTTGCCACCGAGTCTTAATAATACAGCGACATAAGACACGACATCCCCTTATTTCCTTTCTTGAAAAAAAAATGTTTTCAGATGTTCGAGTGCCTGTGCTTTTTCATATACAATTCAGAATAACTCTGTATCTTCACAAAAGCCTTAAGTGATTGTTTGGAAGAAGTTATTTCACCTTATTTTGCAATCCTTGAAGCTGATGTGTCTGTCCATTTATTTAATTTTTAAAATTCATTTTCTAAGCATTGTTTAGTTTTCATTCTGGAAGTTTTGTACATGTTTTGCTAGATGTTCAGCTCAGTTTTTCTTATTTTTAAAACTATTGTATAGTCTTATGTTTTTAAAATAATGTTAAAGACATGGTTAATATGTAGAAATGAAATTGATTTTGATTTCTCTATGTCTCTCTTATATCCTGTGCTCTGCAAAATATACTTTTTATTTTAGGAGATGTTTTAGTTTTATTGGAATCTTGATGGTTTTTCTACATAGATGAATGAGTCATTTGCAAATAGTTTCATTTGTCCCTTTTTAATCTGTATGCCTCATGTCTGCTGCTTTTGCCTGTTTGTCCTGGCTAGAACAGCCAGTGCGGTATTCATTAGAAGTTGCAGGAGTGCATGTTTTTTCTTTGTTCCTGATTCAGGGGGAAATATCATGATTTTTTAATCATAATACATGGTATTTTCTGTAGCTTTTTGAGGATATTCATTGTCAAGGTGATAAAAAAATTCCCTTTGTTTCTAGATTACTAGGGGGATTTTTTGAAGATCATACATGGATGTGAATTTTTAAAAGTTTTTTGAGTGATATGATCATTTGTTTTTCTTTAGTCTCTTATCATGATGGATTAGGCTGACTGGTTTCAAAGATTGAACCAGTATTGTATTCCCTAAAATAATCACAGTTTGCCACCAAGTATAATTCTTCTTATCTGTTTCTGAATTCAATTCACTGTTTTTCATTAATACGCAAATCTCTTTTTCACTGACCAGAAAGTGATTTTTTTCTGAATATGGCAGTTACTAGTTCCAATTTTAATTACACTTTTCTTGAGTTACCGCTTATCTTTTGTCTCCTTCCCAAACATGTCCCTAGCCATTTACTGATGTGTACGAATTACAGCTATGAGGAAATTAATATCACTTCCTTAGAATCTAGGTGTCAACTTAATGTAGATGACTTAAGATGATTATGTAGACAGTATTAATCTGTTCATTAATATTTTGATGAAAATCTTTGCATCTATTTTCACAAAATCCACTGGCCTGTATTTTTATTTTCTATTTCTGTTTTACTGCCTTTATTTGATTTTGATATTGAGGAAGGAGTAGCTTCATAAAATGAAATGGGAAGTAGTCCATCTTGTTTTATTTTTGAGAAGATATATGAATTTATATAAGTTATTTTTAAAGGTTGGTAGAATTCTCTTGGGAAAACCGGATTCACAGTGACTGCAACTTAGGTAATGATAGTTTTACATTTAGGGTCAATTCATAACAAATTATAACAAAAATTCATTTACTTAGAATGCATGAAAACAAACATCAAAGCAAATAATCTGTTAGTATTAGGTTATAATTAAAGATAAATTAGTGTTCAGAGGAACTTCAAATAGTTGCAGTTCAAGTAGAGTATGATTCCTCCTTTGGAGACAGAAAATATGACTGCATCTATTAGAGTAAACAAAATAATTCAACCCCTTTTTAAAGCCTACTAAGAACATGTTAAAGAAAAAATGTGTATGATTACTAAAGAGATACAATAATACAAATACATTGGCCTAAGTAATATGGACCATAAATGAAATAAAATCTAAAAATATTTTGTCAAGAATGCCGTTCAGTGGAGAAGAGCATTCTTTTTAACAAATAGTTTTGGAAAAACTGAACATTCATGTGTCAAAGAAGAAAGTTAGACCTTTACTGTAATTATCCTATACTATATACAAAAGTTAATTCAAAACAGATCACAAACCTAAATGTAAGAGCTAAAACTGTAAATCCTTAGGAAAAAAATATAAAAGAAAGCCCCATGACATTGGATTTGGCAATGATTTCTTGGATATAACCTGAAAATCACAGGCAACAAAAGAAAGAAAAAGATAAATTAGACTACAAATCGGTTCAAAAAAACCCCCTTGTATATCAAAGGACAATTCATCAAAGACAACCTTCAGAGTTGTAGAAAATATATATACATAATATATTTAGGTATATATATATGTATATGTATATGTAATATGAGTCTGGTATATAGAAAAAAATAAAGAGCTCTGTGACCATTGGAGAGATTATGTCAACTTGAGGCAATTAGGAACCAGCCTGGATTAGAGTGTGATTTGTGAACTAGAGAATGAGGGAAGAGCACCCACCTGGATGTGGGAGGCCCAAGTGGGAACTCAAACTGTGTCAAAAGAGTGAAGAAGGAAGATTGTGGTAGCTTTTTCCTCTGGGGAAGCGCTCACCTTCGCAATTGTCTACTGAGGCTGACTTGCTACACGCTGCAGATCTTCATCTTCTTCCAGTCTCGACTTACCCAGTCTCGACTTGTGCCTTTCTGACAATCTTCAGTCTCCAGTCTTCACCATTGTTCTTCAAACAACCAAGATCCTCAGCAGACTCTCACCAGCTGTCCTGCAGTCCCGGATGGGTGTTCTACCTTGTGGATAAGCAGCCATTGAATCCTCCAGGTCTTACATACGCAGGCCACCATCCTGGAATATTTACGTGCTCAGACTTGTAAGCATTCCCAATAGATCTTCTTTGTCATAATTTCTGTAAATTCTACCTTTTGTAAGAACACGAGCTAATACAAGCTCTGACAAACCAACAAGCAAAAACGTCTGTATTGCAAATATGCACTAATAAAAACTGCAGAGAGCGTTTGAATAGATACTTCCTCGAAGAAGATACACAAATGGCCAACAGGAACATAAAAAGATGCTTAATAACACAAAAAGTATGGAAATACTGATTCAAACCCCAATGAAACACCACTTGCACCAATTAAGGTAGTTTCTACTTTATAACAGAAAACAGAAAATAACAAGTGCTGTTGGGAATGTGGAAAAGTTGAAAGCTTTGTGCACTGTTGGTGAGAATATAAAAGAGTGCAGCCACGTTTGAAAACTTTGTAGCAATATCTCAGAATTTTAAAAATAGCATTGCCATTTGATTCAGCAGTTCCTGTGAAGGGTATGTTCCTAAAGAACTGAAACCAGAGTCTCAGAGCCATTTCTGCCATTTCTGTACCCGTGTTCTTAGCAGTATTATTCATAAAAGGCAAAAGGTGGAGTTGAACAAGGTATCCATCAGCACAATCAATAAACAAAATATGGTATGGATCTCAAGAAGGAAGGGAGTTCACACGTAGTACAACATGGATGATTCTTGTGGAGAGTACACTGAGTGAAAACAATTGAAAACTATACAGTTCTGTTTATATAAGGTTTGTAGAATAGTCAAACTCATAGAAACAAAAAATAGAATAGTGACTGCTGTAAGCCCGTGAGGGGGAAATGATGGAGAATTGTTGTTTAAGGAATATCAAGTTATAGCTTTGCAAGATAAACAACCTGCAGATTGATTGCACGACATGAGTTCCAGTACTGAACTTAGAAAATTTGGAAGATAAAAATTTTGTATTATTTGTACCTTACCAAAGTGTAATTTAAGTAAAACCATGTAGGATTCTTTTAATTAGATGTAGGTAGGCTTTTCTAGCAAAGTTGTCTTAAGACTAAAATATAAATATAAGTAAATGAATAAGTAGATAAATAAGATGCATCAATCTGTCCTTCAATAAGCAAGAAAAATATTAGATGAGAAAAATAGCCTGAATATATACTAGAATTATTGCCTCTATCTTAACTGTGTTTCAGCCTTCAAAAATCCTTCCCAGACACTCCAAGGCCCCAATCAATGACTGTTTTTTTCTGACACCTATCCCAGAAGAATTCATTTGTTTCAGAATTCTGCATGTATTAGGGAACTAATCCACTCTGTTGTACATGTACCTGCTTTTACAACTGAACGACAAGGATTATCCTCTAGATAACTTTCCTTTCTTCCCTTTTAGAATTGTGTCAAGCATAGATTAGGCAGGAGATAGCTTACCAGATTAATTAAGCAAACATTTTTTAAGCACTTACTAAGCTGAAGGAACAAGAGAGATGCATTTTTAATGTTGCCTTTATTTAGTATCAGTTAAGACTTTACACAAAAATAACATAAAAACCCACTAGATTATTATTACGTACTTCAGAAGAGCTCTGGTATTTGGTCGAAGTCAGTGGTTATTTAGCTTATGAGAGCAAAATGTATAATGTCAGAATTCCAGGTCACAGAATGGCAAACATACATGTTTTCATCTTAATCTTCCTCGTGTCTTTGAATGCACTTCATACTGGCTAGTACTGACTCTTAAAATTAGACCTGCAGGATGCTGTTTCTGCCTAGAAGAATGGTCCTGTACCTTGCAGTGCAATTACTATTGATTGTGGCTAAATGTAGCTAGGAAGTGTCACTGTGTAGAAACATGGACAGTTTCACGAGATTGTTGTCTCTATACGCGTTTCGCATTCACAGTTACCATAGACATATACTTAATACATGTTAAATAAACTATTTCAGATAGGCCTACATCATTATTTTTATGTTTACTTAATTATTTAGGCAGGATATATATTTTATTACTGCATATTTATATGTAGATTAATGGATTTTATTTAGGCAGATTTGTACATGCACATTACATACTTTTAATCATTTCCCTCCATTGTTTCCACCACCCCATCCTTCTCCCTAGTTTCACAGGGTTTGGGGAGGACTCCAGTGCATTTACTGTACTTTGATCATATTCCAGTGCATTTACTGTACTTTGATCATATACATGCCCCTTTTCCATCTCTCTGTTTTCTTCCCTTCATGAGTTTAAGTTCAATTTTTTAAATTACTGTATACCACTTTTTATTTTCACTTTGAATAATCATGTATTAGGAATTCTTCTGAATATCCTCGCCATCTATATTACATTGATTTCATCAGCTTGTGTTCCATTAAAAATAAAAAAAGACGTATCTCGTGGACCTATAATCAGGTAGTTACCTTCTGCCCTTTACCTTCTGCCACAGAAGAGCTTAGTGTAAGTGCAATGGCTGAAACTGTAAGGTTGGGACTGGTCCCTGTAATTTCTATCTTCTTCCTGCTATACTGGGGTGGGGAAGGAATTTAGAGCAGCAATGATTATGCTCCTCTTTCCACACCTTAAGGAAGAGCTGGGGCTAGAGGAATGGCACAGTGGGTAAAGCACTTGCCGTGCAAGCACAAGGCCCTGAATTTGATTCCCCACTACCACATAAAACTGGGCATGGTGGCGCACACCTGTAATTCCAGCACTTGTGTGAGGCTGAGACAGGTGGATTTTCCTGAATCCAAGGCTAGGGTTGCCTCGACCAGTGAGTTCAGGACCAGCCTGGGCTACAGAGAAAGACCCTGTCTCCAAAACAGAGAGAAAGAGCTGAACTAAATATTTTATTTTAAATTGATATATAATATTTATACTTATTTAAGGAATACTATATGATAATTTAATACTTGTATCAAAAATGCAATGATCACATAAGGGCAAATAGCATTTTCATCTCCTCACATATAATCTCTTCTATGTGTTGAAAACTTTCCAACTATTTTAGTTATTTTATAGCATGTTGTTTTAGATTGTAACTACCTTAACTGTGCTACAGAAAACTGGAACTGCCTCCTCTCCCCTAAACCTACTTTTATTCCCATTCGTCATTCTTTCTGTTCATCTTTCTTCTTCACTTCCTTGCGTGTACTGACCTCTCTTACACTATTTATTTTTTGTCTTTAAAATATTTTTAAAATTTAGGTTATTATTTTAAGTGTATGTATTTGTTAAACATTAATAAATTTACAGTATTGGCGATGAAAATGCCCACTATCTTGATTTGATTATTACACATTTTATACGTGTGTGAAATTATACTGTATACTATAACTTTCACTAATAAGTGGGGATATGCATTATTTTTCTTGTTATGCTGGGCTTCTTAATTAATCCTTTTTCCCATAATGTGTATAATACACAATAGTATTGGGACATATCCATGTTGCTATGCCAAGCTCCTTTTACTTAACATATCTCTTCCAGTTAATCCATGTTGAATGACAGGGTTTTATTCTTATGGCTGAATATTTCATTATGTATATATACACACCAAAATTTCCTTCATTCATACATCTGCAGATGTGTTGGATGATTTCCACATCTTCATTTTCAACAATAATGTGCAATAAATATGAGCATGCAGATATGTCTTTGACGTGACAACTGTACCATTTCTTGAATGCATACCCAGAAGCTGGATTTCTTAATAATATGGTGGTTCTACGTTAATATTTTTAAGGAATCCTGTTTCATTGTCCATAATGGCAGTATTACTTCACACTCTGCAAAATAGTGTTTTTAGCTCTCTTTTCTTTGCATCCTTGTCAACATTTTCTTTTTTGTCATTTTGATAACAGTTTCTCTAACTAGGATGAAATAATTTCTCTGATGAGTAGTGATGTTTAGCACTTTTTCATGTACCTCTTGGCCATTTTTTAAAAGAAATGTCTATTTGTTAGTTTTTAATAAATTTTGTTGTTTCGTTTATTTGATATATTTTGTTTTTGCTGTTCAGTTGACTGTCCTAGAAGCTAATCTTTTGTCAAATGAATTTTTTTGCAAGTGATTTCCCTCATGTTGCAAATTGTCTCCTTACTCTTTTGACTTTTTTCCTTTCTGAGAGGTTCTTACCTTCATCGAGTTCCCCTTGCCTTGGTGTGTTTTTGTTGCCTGTGCTTTTCAGGTCTCATCCATAAAACCCTTGCCTATAATAGAGAAAATGTATCCTCTGTTCTGTGTTCTAGTTGTTTCATAATTTCAGGTTTCACTTTTAGGCCACTGATCCATTTTTAGTTGATTTTTTAATATGGTGAGAGCTAAGGATCTACTTTCATCTGTGGGTGTGTGTTCATTCTCATTACTGTTTATTGAACAAACTGTTCTTTCTCTGACGTATATCAGCACATTTGTAAAAAATCAACTAGCTACAAATACATGGGTTAAATTTTGGACTTTTTATTCTCTCCCATTTGTATATGTATCCAGCTTTTGCTACCACCATGCTATTTTGATACTGCAGCTTCTTAAAGAGTGTGTGATGAAGTTGAGTATTATGATGCCTCCAGCTTTATCTTTTTTCTCTTTTGTTCATGGCGTATTGATTATCCTAATTCTCTTCTGGTTGCATATAAATTTTGTGATATTTTTCTAGTTCTGTGAATAATGTCATAGCTATTTTTATGAGAATTGAGTTACATCTGTAGATCACTTTGAGTAGTGTGAACATTTTAACAATGATAGTTTGTCTAATCCACGATCACAGAATGTCTTTCTATTTTCTTTCCTCTACTTTTTCATCAATGTTTTACAGTTTTCTTTATTAGCATCTTTGACTTCCCTGGGTAAATTTGTTCCTAGATATTTTCATTGTAATCAAGTGGGATTTATTTCAGGAATACAAGAATAGTACATCATATGCGAATCATTATAATTAACGTGACAGAGCAGATTAAAGGGTAAAAGCCAATAGATGCAGAAAAGGTATTTGGTAACAATCAACATGCCTTCATGATAAAAAGTGTTGTGGTATGGATCTCCAAAAGATCCATATATTTGGTTGTTGTGGAATAACTATGGATTCAATGTACTGTTAAGAGGTGGGGCCCGGCGGAAAAGGACAGATCCCTGGGGATAGACTCAGAAATGACGCAACAGGCTTGATTTGGAAGAAACATGCCACTGGAGGTTGGCCTGCAGGTGATGGAACCTGGGACATGACCTGGAAGGGTTTATAGTAGTAGCCCCACCCTTCCTTGCTCGTTCAGCTTCCTGTTGCCATTCTGTGAACAGCTTTTCTGTGGTTGGGCCTCCACCGAGCCCTTCCACCATTGCCACCCACCCATGGATGGACTGAGATCTTCAGAAACTGAGAGATAAAATGAACCTTTCTTTCCTTTAGTTGTGGGTGCTGGGTATTGTTTGCCAGTAATGAACAAGTAAGTAAGGCAGAAAGTTTTTAGAATCATACCTTAGTTTACCCGAGACAAATCCACCATCATCGTCATGCTAAATGAGGAAAAGCTGACAGTGTTTCCTTTAAAATCTGGAACTCAACAAAAATGTCCACTATTGCTACTCCTGGGCTTATCAAAAAGTAAGGTGTTGGTTTAAATAAAAAATATATTTCAATGAAGATATATTATCATTAATCCCTCTTTAGGTATTTTCTCACTTCAGACATGCCCATTGTTCTTTATTGCCACTTCCTGAAGCAGTTCTGTTTGGCCTTTTTCATGAGTGTGTTTATGAAGTACAACAAATTAACGATGTGGTGAATGCTTCTGCTGAGTGCCATCGACGGAAAGGCAGCCTCATAAAAACGTCACAGTGTGTCAGTCCATCTTTTTGGCCAGTACTGGCACCATGTGACTCCTGACTCCTTCCCAAAAATCAAAATAATGATGAGAAGTCGAAATTTTGGATTCGTTCCAGGCGCTGAAGCAGCCACATCAGTGCAAGTGAAGATACTCATAAAAGAGGACTCCAAAATTACTTCAGGTGGTGGGAAGAGCAGTGAGATTTGTGAACAAGGAAGAGGATTCTGAGAGGAATTAATGGCAGTTTATCCTTTGATAATTAATTTTTTAAAAATTTAAACACGGTTTTTATACAAGTCTTAGAGCCTTTAAGCAATGGAAACAAATAAGGGTCTTGCAAATTAATAAAGAGGTTGTCCTACAATCCCTCTTTGCAGATGACATAGTCTTATCTGTGGAAAGCTGTAACAACTCCATGAAAAAAATTGTCAAATCCAGTAACTTCATTTATTACACTTGAAGGATTCAAAATCAAGACACAAAAAACCCTAACATTTTTACGCCCTAATAATAAATTGGCTGAAAAAATTCAAATGAGAAATCTCTTTCCTCCCCACCTCACCAAACCCTTGAGATATTTTTTTAACCAAGGAAGGCTTACAGTAGTAAAAACTGTAAGTCGGGATTGAATAATGAAACATGGAGATTCAGACCATACCAATAAAAAATTTCCTGCAAGAATTTGATAAATATTTGGATTGCCTTGAGGTATTCATGCATCTCTTACTTTATACCTGTTTGAAATATTACGTTCTCTGGTTTGGGCATAGCAAAAGAGCTTTAAGCACTGAAAATGCACACATTAATCACATTGAGAAAATTTACAAGTATAAATGGAAATGTAGTATTATAAATGGAGATTCAGCTGTTATTTATAAAGGACTGCCTAGTATAACTACACAAGTCATTTGAACCTAAGACAATTTTGACCCTTTTTTGCTAGTACTTGAGTGCTATTTGCTTCTTTATTTTTATAAGCCCCATTTGCAATATTTATGTTAAATAACATACTAAACAGTAGTTGGACCAAAAGCAAAGGACCAATGTATTTGTGAAAAACATGAGAGAAACAAGAATACAATGCCTTTAAGTATCTCTGACATAGTGGGTTCGCCTAAAATGGCTGGACCAAAGCTAATAGATGGTTCAGCACATTCCCCTTTCTCTCAGATGTAGGAAAAATTATTGTGTGTGTCAGCTGTCCTATAGATGACTCTTATTTGTCACTTAGATTCTATCTTTTTCTCAGTTACAATAATGGCATTTCATTCTTTTCAAATATGTATGGCATAAATATATATTGAATAAATATTACAGTGTGATAAATTGTGAAATTGAAAAAAACATAGTTTCACAGAAAGGAATGTTGTTTTATTGTCACGTGTGAAGGAACTAACTCATTCTCTTAAGGTTGAAAAAAGGAGGCGAGGAAAATAGAGTTGTAAGGCACGGACAATCTAGGGCAGTGAAAACTCTGAATTGCCAGTTTATCTCACAGTTCTGAAGAATAACTTTGACAAAAGACAAAACTTCAAATTATTCTACCTCCTTGAGAATGAAGCATTTGAATATATTCAATGTGAAAGTGACATTTTCTTCTGAATTCTATTTGCTGTGTCTTCTCTTCTTAGGCATTTGTTTCGGGGTCGTGTCATTTGGAAATTTAGCAGTAGACTCAGTTATGCGGTGTCATTTACTTCATATTTGCCCAGCCGGTGTGTGAATAAGGAAAGTTGGGTAATTTTTTATAGTGATTTCCTCTTATTTTGCTTCTTCCACAAGTGTTCACTGGATATATTGATAGAACATATTTGCCCATCAACATAGAAAACAATGACTTTACTTATAATGTCATTGGGGAATGACTTTGGAAGTTACAGGCCCACACGTAAGCATGACTGAGTGATCAGTCAGTATATGTATTTCATCAGCTTACCCATTTACAGATTTACAAAATACAGCATTGAAAATAGTATGTGATAAATCATGTCTGCGCTTAAAGATACAGGTGAAGGAAAATCAGTCCAAAAATCTAGTTTGGGTCAGAGTCATTTTGAAAGCCTTCTGAGCCATGTGGAAAAGCTCTGGTCACTGTTACCACGAATGCTGATGTACATAAATCATATTCTAGAAGTTCCTTGTCTAGTGGGGCTGGTTAAGAAAACAAAATGGTGATAGCACAGTGTATCATGTACTAGCACCATCAATAAAACACTGGAACTTGTTAAAAATACAAGAATATCGGGCTTCACTGTAGACCTGTTGAATCAGACTTTGCATTAATATATATATATATATATCTGCAAGTGACTAGTGCATACTGAAGTTTGAAAAGTAATAGTAGAAAAGAACTTGAGAAGGGCCCCAGGAGGCTCTTGCTGCAGGCGAGATGTGCAACACCGCAGCACCGTGAAGGAGCACCTATGGAAAATTCAACACGGGAAACACAAACATGGGAAATGGCACAGAAGATTGAAGCAAGAGAAAAATTCAGAGACCCAAAGGAATTTTGAAGTGGTTGTAACACAAGACTTGTAGACGCAAGAAGGACGCCTTCAACTGCCATATAGTTGATGGTTAAACCACAATACATTCATATAGTGGAATCCTACTGATAAAAAAGGATGTGCTATCACATAGAGCAAAGGAATGGTTAGTTGTTTCCTCCCCATTTTATTGATATGAATAAGTGCAAAATTCAAGGTTTACAATGAGGTTGAGCATTTTGTGCACACACGTATCTTGTCGTGGTGACAGGGGCTTTCCCACTCTCCTTTTGTCCCTCCCCCTACCCACCCCTCCCTCCTTCCGCCCCCACCCTACCCCCCCTCTTTCACTTTGTCTTTTATTTTAAGTTCCATAGCTGTTGTGATCTGGGTCTCTCATGTCAGAGAGACCATTCGATGTTTCACCTTCTGCTTCTGACTCATTTCACTAAGCGTGATGTTCTCAAGTTTCTTCCATTTGCCTAGAAAAGTAAGCCTAACAAAATAAAGGATCCTATTGAAAAATGGGCAAATGAAATGAAGAGGCAGTTCACTCATGAAGAAGTACAAAAGGCCGATAGATACATGAAAAGATATTCAACATCCCTAGCCGTAAGAGAAATGCAAATCAAATCAACGCTAAGATGCCATCTCACTCCAGAGAGAATGGCCCATATCAATAAGTTAAATAGTAGTCAATGCTGGCGAGGCTATGGGGAGAAAGGAACCCTCCTGCGCTGCTGGTGGGAATGTAAATTCGTACAACTGCTTTGGAAAGTAGTATGGAGATCTTTCAAAAGACTAGAAATAAATGCCCCCTTTGATTCAGCGACACCCCTCCTGGGAATATATCCAAGAGACCAAAACAACACACAACAGAGATATATGTATACCCATATTCATAGCGGCACAACTAACAATAGCAAATATATGGATGTCACCAAAATGCACATCAACAGACCAATGGATACACAAAGGGTGGTACTGATACACAAAGGAATACTATCCATCTATAAAGTCTGACAGCACAGTTAGTTCTTAATTGCATCTTGCTAAGTGAAAGTAACCTGGAAATAAGAGTTCCTTAGTGATTCCATTTATATTACATGCCAGAAAGGAAAACCTATATATAGATAGTAAACATGTTGTTGAATACCAAGTGTTTGCATTGGGTAATTTAACATATTAATCCCAATTTTAAGGCTCCTAAACTTAGAATGTCACGCTTACTTTAGCATTCCCTAACTGTAGACATCAAGAAACTTGAGTGTGATTAAAAAGACAGAGACAATACCAGATCCCATTTCCAATTTCCCACCTCATGAATCTCCCCATTCTTGCCTCCTATGTTTAAGAATTTTGTTAGGCCAGGTGTGCTTTTCCTTTTCATGGTTATGGCTTGATATAGGTAGATTCATCTCCTGTGCTCCTTTTCAGTTAGGCTCGCTTGTGTGTATTAGATGAGTGCTCTTTGAGGACTTAATCAGATAGCCACCATAATTATTTGAATTTTTAAATAATCAGTAATTTAATGTATGTATACTATTTAGAACAGCACCCTTAATATTGTAGTGTGTGAATAAGAAATGTAAATCTAGCATTATAAGTTACCCATTACCAAAAAATCATCAATCCTAAGAAACATTTTATCACATTTGGGATTCATTGAAATTGGGATATGCTTCACAATCAGTGGCATCAAATTCAAAGCAATGAGTTGTCATTTGATCTTCTATTTCTTTACATATGCAAGAAAACATTTGAGGGGAGATGAATCCTATAAAGAAGCAACTATGTGAACCCGTTTTCTCTTCCACTCCCTTGTTCCATTCGTACCAAGATTAGAAAATTGTTTGGTGAAGTATGCTGTAGCTATTAATTCAGTTCTTCCTCACTGAATATTCAAATTAATCCATTAAGGTCAGATATTTTTACAACCCCATTTCACAGGTGAATAAACCAAATATCATATAGGTCAACTAATTTGTCCATGGTCATCCAGTGGATAGGTTATTGAACCAGCAGCCTTCAAATTCAGTTAGCAAGCATTTGCTAATTCTGCCACACCTCTCAACCGTGCAGCATTTCATAATTAAACAAAAGGCCTTCTCTGGGGGAAACTGTAAGTGTAAATGCCAATTAGAACAAATGCAGTAAAGGTTCTACGTTACATTTACAGTACAGAAAACTAAGTTTTATTAAATTCGTCGGATTTGTTTTCTTGTTGGAGGTGACTGTTTGGGGAGCTGAATAATGCTATTTTGTTCATTGGAATGCTTTATGCTTCAGCAGTTGCGAATATTAACAGAATTAAAGACTAACAGAAAATGTGAAGGCTCTGAAAAGCTATTCTGTCAGGTTTTTAGGCTAGACAGGTTTTTACTTTATTAAAACCTTGTTAATTTGAAATTTATTGGAATTATTGATTTGATTCTACCTGTTGTTCTAAACATCTGAATGTTAGCTTTATCATCTGTGCTTACTAGTGTTTACATATCTTTAAAACAGATGAAGGTAATGATAAGCTATTATACTGTTAATAGACACATATATTGCAGCACACTGAATATTTGTCCTTTTTAATTCCTTAAAACTATACTGTGTGATTGGTAAATGAGATTTTTCTGGCCTAAGTATATTTTTTCTGAGTATAAAATATATTAGAGAATAAGTATATACTGTAAAACATTATAAGGAGTGCTTTTAACCTGTTCAAGATGTCGTTTGTTCCAAGCCTCTTACTAGTCCTATTTATGTGTTGTGCTCATTTGAAACGAAAATGTGAGTGCAGGGACCTAAAAATTCTCATTGTCCTCACTGTGTTACTTCATTAAAATCAATGCCCTTAAAATATTTGACTACATTATTTATTTTCAAAGCCAATGTTCCAGTCTTTCCATAAAAGTAAATACAAATTAATAACATAGTTGATATATTTTACACCTACTCAGATGGCTGTAATCAAGACTGATCATAGCAAATGTTCACACAGTATTATCACTTTCTGTATATTCTAAATCATGGCAGATTTTGAAAAGCACTGATTCATCTAAATCCCTGTTTCCCCAGTATTGAATGCAGTTATTTTGGGTCATTGGCTGGTTAGTCTCTTCAGACAGACACTATAAGAAGTTTCCTAAGGCTGCTGTCATAAAATACCACAAATAGGGGGGCTTAAAAATACACACATATTTTCTCACAGTCTAGGGGCCCAATATCAAAATTTTGGCAAGACCATGTTCCCTCTGAATTCTATAGAGGAAGAACCACTGTATGTCTCTCCTAAATTCTGATAGTTATCACCAATCCCTAACATACCTTGAGGTATGGAAGCATTGTTTCAGTCTCTGTCTCCATCTTCTTTTTGTTGTCTTCCAGACCCTGTCCTTGTCACAGTGTTCATTCCCTCTTCTTATAAAGATACAGATAATTTTGGATTTAGGGCTCAAACTAATGTGACCTCGTAAGAATTAATTGGATTTGCTTTGCCTACTTCCAAATAAGGTCACATTCACAGACTTCAGACAAGAATTTTTGGGAGTCACTATTTAACCCAGTACAAACAAACCATAGGTGCAGTAGAAAAGGGGTTCTCTGAATGTGTGTGCATGATGTAGAACCTGGGAGTCAATTAAGAAGGAAGAAGTTGGTACATTTCAATAATCTGTCCAAGGTCGTATAGTTATTTAGAGGTCAACTTAGATTCAAATGATACATGCCTGCTTCCCAAATCTGCCAAATTAAACACTCATCTTTGTTGCCTTAACAATTTTAAGAAAAAGTGATAGATTTTTAGTGATTGAAAGGATATGAATGAAGGGGGAAATCCAAGATGATGGCAAGTCCAAGATCGCATAGTTTTGTAGACTGGCTGGCTTCACTAATAAGTGTGAAAAGGGGGAGATTATCCCATGGAATGAAGTGGATTTTTCTTTTGTGTGTGCTTGCTGCAGGAGGAAGTGGAAGTGGTAAATGGTACGTGAGCATAGGTTAAAGTTGTAGTTTACTGGTAGAACATTTGCCTAGAATGTGCAAAGGCCTGAAGTTCAGTCTCCAGACAACACGCATGTGAGTGTGTGTACACAGACACACACACACAAAACATGGATGTAAAAAAATGAACATTTTATAGAGGGGGATTAAACTGTGGTCTCTGCAGTCCTTCAGTTCTACACAGCATCATTTTTAAGCACCAAATGACTAGATACTTTTCATTTGATGCAGATCTCACAGTCAGACATGATTCTGCCTGCTACCACAAAAATATTTTACCCAAATAATGTTGTATTTGTTCTGTTTTGTTCAAATTCACTTGAAAAATATTAATTATTAAGGGATGAAAAAAAGACATTTCCATGTTTGTGTCTGCTTTTCCAAATGAAATGTGTGCACCTGGGTCCAGCATCAACCATTTGTTCATGTCTAATCGCAAGCCACTGTCCTCAATTTAGCTTTGTTTTGGCCCTGTCATGCTGTGTTCTCCATAGGGTTTTAGCTGAGTGTGTGCCTAGATGAGTCACTCTTCTGGCGATTTCTTTTTATTAAGGCTATTTGTAAAACTCAACAACCACCACAAAAAGATTATACTGGATTGTGTTTTTACATTAAAAAGTTATTTTCAAGATGAAATGCAGTAACTAGCAAAAATATGCTAATGTAAACATCGCACAAAATTTTCATGTTACTTAAAACAAAGCAAAAAACTTGTAAGGTATCTTTAAGAGCTATGAAAATTTAGATGATGAAGTTTAATGATTGTGAACATGTCTAATTTTGCCTGGTACTATTTACATTTTACATCGTTAAATAGGTTTTATATCTATTATTAGAGCACATTAAAAGTAGTATTTGACAGTGTAACATTTCTTGCAGAGTAGACTATTCTATTAAGAGGATTCCCTTATTTAAGAAATAGCTAAGAACATTATTTTTATACAAAATACACTTCAGATATTTAATGACTGTTTTATTTACAGTTTCTTATTAGACTATACAACAATTTGTTTTGGAGACAAGTGAACATTAGCAAAACTTAGGATCATATCCTCTTTGGAAGAGGCATATTTGGAAAAGGGTAAAACCCTTTCTGTACGTCTCCGTTTTTTTGTTTTTTCATATTTGGTACTTGCTGCTCTCTTTTTCTTTTAATTACTAATTGACAGTGAGTTCCTGGAGAAGAGATAATGGTAGTTACTTTGGAAGCAGATTACAGTCCCTAGGAACCATATCACAAAGTGTGCTGTCTCTAAAATTAGCGGATCAAGGGCTGGAGGCATAACTCAATTATTAGAGCACTTGCCTAAGAAGTTCCAGGCCCCAGATTCAGTCCCAGCACCACATGACAGCTGGGCGTGATGGCGCACACCTGTTATCCAAGTACTCTAGAGGCTGAAGCAGGAAGATTGCTGTGAGTTGTGCGCCAGCCTGGGCTACATAAAGAGTCTAGAACCAGGTTGGACTTCAGAGTGAGACTATCTCAAAATAAAATGAAATAAAATAAAAACTGGGTGAAATATGGTTCCAGTTACTTTCACAGAAAATAAACTTTAACTGATCCATATGTATATTGGTTATATAATCAGCTAAAAGGGATTTGGCATATTGGATTATATATATTCCTTAATCACTTAAAACATTTATGAATTTGTTTTTTAAATACATAACTGTTTCTTATTTCTTGCCAATATTTTAGAAAATACTGACATTTATATGGAATTAGTGCTCTTTTAAATGGCACCATTTAGAAGAAAGTTTTCAAACTGAGCATATTTTTAAGGAGATATCACTGATCAGGCTCTGTATTCTGGTTGCATATGTAAATTATGAGGGAAATAGGGTTGGGAATAGTTTTAGTTCTAATATAAACCTAGCTAAAATATTCATTATTATGACAAGTTTATTTTCATCTTTTTGAATTCTATTTATTCAGCACAAGAGGACAGCAGAATAAATGATACTATGTTAATAGAGGGAATAGTTCTCAACTGCACAATTCATAGGCTGAAACATCCTTGCATAGTGGTACATTTCTGAGAGAGATTCATAGCGTTTTCCAAGGTTTGGAATGCCTTCCCTCTGAGCTCTCTCGAGCCACTACTCCTTTTTTCCTTGCATAGCCATAGGGATGGAGAGGCAAATCTTATCCTTCCCATTCTTTAGTCAGGCCCAGCCCATATTCCTCTCGAAATGTTTCCCATTCATTTACCTACAAAGCATCTTATTGAGAGACCCTGTGCTAATACTAGATATATCACGTTAAATATTAGAGGCTCTTTGCTTCTATGTGCTTATAGATACTGGTAGTAAATGAAGATGATAAGATTGAGATGGACACTGTTCAAAGTGTCTGAGTGTGGCCCCAATGAATCTGAATCCATACATGAAAGTGCTGAAGTTTTTTGACAGACAAAGTATGACTTAGTAGGTGAAGCTTGAATCCGAGAGATGATTGAATCTTGATTCTACCGCTGACTAGCAACTTCACCATGGGCAAGGTACAGAATCCTTTTGAGCTTTTATTTCTCCGAGTCCACAGTACAGACACTGCTAAACTAGATGTCTCCGAAGATTGTTCTGCGGATTGAATAAAGCCACGTTTAGATAGTGTTTAGGGCATCACTCAACATGAATGTGCACAAAACCGGGAGCATCTTTTATGGCTCGCGCTTTTCTCCCCAGCTATCTCAAAGGAATCTTGTATTTCAGGCAGTTTACCTTTAACCTAACCCTGGAGGAGGTCAAGACAGCATAACACTCCATCAGCATTACGTCACCTTAGGAAAAAAATACCTTTATTCAATCTTGCACATGCTAGATGAAGACTAAGACCTGACACTTACTGTCTGTCTCATCAGGTTACCTACACTTGATTTGCACTGTTCCCAGTGATCAAAGTTTGTATCCAGCAGCAAAGCAGGGCTCAGTAAAATTCTTCTGTATAGAACAAGACAGTAAATATCTTAGGTTTTGAGGGATGTAAGATTTGTACTCTAACTACTCAACTCTTTTTTTTAATGCTAAAGTACTAACAGACAATTTGTAAATTAATGAATATAGCTGTTTTATAATAAAATTTTATTTCTAGAGAGCCCCTTAAGTTATATTTTCTGACCCCTCTTGGAATATATAAATGATAGCATATACTTTCTACATTATATTGGAGTAGGATATGATGTCTGATACCTGTATCTCTCTCTCATGGTTGGATCTCAATGATTTCTGACCAAATAGAAGAATTATCATATTAAATAGTTAAACAAAACTATAGTTTAATAAATTATCTATATAAAGAGGAGGAGAGAAATGATTGTGTTTGTATGAAAAGCTAACGGCATTAATAAGTCAAATTCATATATTTTAAAATGGAGAAAGACTAGAAACAAGTGGTATACTTATTATAAATAAAACAATTGAAAAAATAGATATTGAAATCGTGTTTGTGAGCAGACACGCACACATACACACACACAGAAAGAGAGATGCAGTGACCCTAGATACTACGACAGAGCATTAACTTTTGTTCTAAATTTCTAGGCCTTTAAAACATAAAGCACAATAGAATAGAGTGTATAATCTGATCAGAGGAACTCCACCTTTTCTTCATAAGGGGCAGATCTTTTTTTCTGGTCCAGAAAGAACTCTAATGTGATTTTTTTAATATATAAGGAGCATTGAGCAACATAATAGCCATGTTCCCAGTAATGGATCTAGGAGAGCTGCACGATGTTGTTCATTTCACTGTTTCGTATGCGAATATTTGAAAAAAACTCAAGACACAGCATTGAAACTCACTTTACTAAGACAGCTTTTGGAGAATATTGATTTTGGAATTATTGCTGCCTAGTATCCTACAAATAAGTAATATTTCAAAGGATAGACCAAATGGTATGGTTCACCAGTGGCTCTCAATTTGTTCAGATTTTAAGTGACCACTGAATTATTATTTAATGATTAAAATCCTTTCAACCGGACAATAATTATAAAATTCTCTTACCTATGTGTCTAACAAAGTGTTTTCCCATGTATTATTTTGTTATACCTCTCAACAACTTGGGAAAAACCATTATCACGTTTATAAATGAAGAAAGTACGGTGTTTACCTCTGAAGTGTGACAGCCCCTGTTAGAAGACAGAATAAAGGCTGGAGCTATACTTACTAGTAGCATCTCCCAAGACTCGTCACTTTCATCTAACACTTCTGAGATTATCTTTTTAATACAGCAATTTTGTCTTGCAATACAGTGTCCAAACTGAATATATAGGAAAGAAATACCAAGCTGTCGTGTTAAATATGAATGGTGTACGTCTGGATACCAACTTCTTTGACATTCCTCTTCATCTTGATGATCTTCTATAATGGCACTAAAAGCACCACTGTGCCTAAGCATCCTTGCCATGCATCTTGAAAACCACTAATCTGTACCAGTGAAGATTGAAAGGCTCCCCTAGGAGGCAAATAAGTACTATTTTTTAAAAAGTGCTTGTGGGACCAAGGATATTATTTTCTTCAGCCTCTGAAGTAAAACCCGAAAGGACTAAATGGTGTAGTCTCAGTTTACAAATATGCCTGATGACACTAGGTTGAAGCCGAAGCAAATGTATTTAATAAGCACACGCCAGTAACCCAGCTAATCAGAAGGCTGAGGCAGGAAGACTGCAAGTGAGCCTAGGTAACTTGGATGGACTCTATTTCAAAATAATAGTAAATAAAAAGAAAATTTTTATGGGAGTATCGCAGTGATAGAGTGCCCTTGTTACGTCCCCAGTACCACAAAACAGACTGGAAAGCAAAGAAAAATACTTCCCTAGGGCTCGGCATATCACGCAGTGGCCGAGGCCTTGCCTAGCTTGCACAGGTCCTTGTTTAGATTCTCAGCACTAGAAGAAGAAAAGCAAAAATACTCTTTGTATCTACCAAATTCTTCAAATCCAAAGGGATCCAGCCATGATAAAAGAGCGTATATATTATTGCACATATGTGTGTACACACACATGTACAACTATTGGTATCTCTAGAACACCTTCAGACTGATTACTTATTAGCTTTACTGAAATTTGGCTGTCATTAGAAGATGTGGATCATTATAATCCTCTAAAGTAAAGCTACACTGTCTTCCTCTAGTATTCTAGACATTTCACATTTCTGTTGGCCCTGGTGTTCCTACTCCTTGTATATGAAGACGCTTCTTTGCTTGAGAGCCATAGGTTTCTTCCTATTGCTATTCCTTTAGGTTTCTGGGCCACTCCCTTTGTTCATTGATTTATAGTTTTCACAGTACTCTAACTGCTATTATTATTAGCGATTTCAATATTGTGCTCAAAATTTGAGTTTCTTGATTCATTCCATCACCATTGGCCTATTCCTCTAGTCTTTGTTACTCTGAACCAATGCCTCAAAAACTGCACTAACTCCTAATTCAAAAATAGAAACTCACCCACCGTAAACTTCTTTCCCTTCAAGTGTTTCACTCTAAAACTTATATGAGAAAAATCCTGGCTTATAATCTATTGTGAGTATTCGTGGTTGTTTACCACCATTCCCCTTTTTGTCACATTTTTCATGACTAGCCTAATCCCATTGGTCCTCCTTTCAATGTGCTCCCTTGAAAATAATCTCCAGTGCTTTCTCTCATCTCACTCTGTTGTATTTTCCTTGAAAAATGCCCGCTTTTTTCAACCGGCCGTTTGCCTTTTCCTCTCTGGAACTTCAGCCCCTTAACCTTACTGGAGATGATCACAAAACCAGGTAGATTTCTTTCAACTTAACTGTGTTCATTTGAAACAAAGTAGAACCTTAGCATTACACAGTATTATAGTTTCCCAGTCTTCAAATAACTAGTTTCACTCTCCGCCTCAGTCTTTAAACTTCCTTACTCTAATTCTTCTTTGTTACTTGAGCTTATGACTTTATTTCATACTTTTTTAAGGGAAGTAGTAAACAAGGGGGGATTTTTCCCTTTTCTCATTACTAAATTATGAACTTGTCTTATCTTTCTTATTATATCTCAAGAAGAGTCTTACCTGCTACTGAAGAAGGCAATCCCTCTGTATGTACTGTTAATCCGTTAAGACTGTGCTCCCCATCCCCAGGCCCCTGGAGGGTGCCGATCAGTGGCCTTGTAAGGACTAGGCTACCCACGGGGACAGATGAACAGTGAGCAAGTGGTGAGCAGCCAGTGCATGAAGCTGTGCCTTCTGACAGCCTGTCCCTTGCACTAGACTACAAATTACATGAGGGAAGATACTGTCTGTCCTGTTTATATCATACACGTGCCGCATACTGTGTACAACAGTGGCCCCCAACCTTTCGGACACCAGGTTTTAATTGAAGATCCTTTTCCCAAGGACGGGGTGGGGTGGGGTGGGGTGGAGGCATGCATGTTATGTAGCACATTGTTGGAGGGGAGCTTTGAAATAGTGGGCAGCATTAGGAGAGAGGTAGGGAGCAGAGATTCACCTTCCGTCAGATTAGCAGCACCTTTGGAACCTGATGGGAGCATGGTGACAGGAGGCAGACCTGCTCCTTTTAAGGCCATAGACCATGACTGTTCTATGGCTGAGGAATTAGGTATTCCCCCATCGAATGCTTAACATGGTATTCACTTATGTGTATAAGTTGTATCTGTATGTGCTTGTGTTTCTGAAACAGAAATAGGAGAATGCATGTAAACCATATCTTTTTGGCTTAGGTCAGAAAATTTAACCAGAATCATTTTATATTGCTCTTTGATAATTTAATGAATATAATTTGTTATTTGGTGTGTGTGTGTGTGTGTGTGTGTGTGTGATCCTTGGGATTGAACACCAGGGCTTAACACTGAGCTACATCCCCAGTCCATTTTTATTTTTGATTTTGGAACAGTGTCTCACCAAATCACTAAGTTGCCTACTCTCAGCTTGACTTTGCAATTTTCTTGACTTAGCCTCACAGAGGGCTGGAATTATAAGCCTGTGCCATCAGACTGGCTATTAACGAGTATCTCTTAAAGGATTTTGACATTCCAACCATGCCTAGTTACGTAGGTTTGTAATGCCAGTATCCTGGGTGACTAAAGCAAGAAGAATGAAAATTTGAGCCCGGCCTAGGCAACTCAGTGACTTACCAAGACCTTGTCTTAAAATCAAAACCAAAACTTGAGACTGGAGATGTAGCTCAATGGGAAGGCCCTGGTTGGTGTCTCAGTTCCATTGAGGGGGGTGGGGGGAGAGATAATGGCATTCCAAGCTACAATGATGCCCTTTTGCTTCAGAAAATTTGCCAGGTAGCCAGGTTGCCATGCGGATTAGACTGAGATACCATTCCTACTTTTCTGTAAAAACCACTGAATATAACACCCCATATAGGATAAGAATAATATGCTTATAATGCGTTCACTGAGCTTTGAAATTGCATTCATTTGGAGCATTAATTTTGAAGTTTTTCAGTTGGTTCTTACATTAATAAAAGTGCATTACCTGTTCTAATAATTTAGAAGGAATAAAGAATTAGTATGACTCTTATTCCACATATGAAGTACAAGAACACTGTGGAGTGTATAAGTGAGTCCCGCAATGATTAAGTGCTCTCATTATGTGTAATTTGAATAGAAATTAAAATGAGAATACTTTGTCTTTAAATATGTACACTGTGCATTAAGATTTTGTTATGGCTTTTAAAATCTCAAATTTTGGCTATTTAGATGACCAGTTCTGTTTCCAGAATCCTATTTTAAAACTTTGGAGAAGGTGACTTTCAAATAATAAAGCAGAATTTCAATGAAAAAAATAATTAAATGATGTGTTTTCAAAAATAACTTTGCTGAAGATATGAAGTTAACAAAAACCCAAATCACAGTAGCTGGTGGCAGATTGTGAAGTCGTGGAAGAAAGACATGTCTTGTAAAACCAAGTCCAATGATAGATCCCAGGATGAGGCAAGGAATAGAATCGGTGGTTCCCCAAAAAGTCACAGGGTAAAAATGAAGCTGAATTATATAAAGGTCAATATCAGTGTGTATCAGGCTATTTCCTTGTGTATTTCTCAATTAGTGGGAGAAGTGGAGAAGTTTTTGTTCTAACATATAAATTTGTTATGATGGCAAGAATGAAAGTGATTAAATAGTATGATTTGATAATTTAAAAAGGAAAGCAAAAGTTACTGTGAAAAAACCCTAATAAATAGCTCTCTTTGGTTTAGAAATCTAATCAGCCTTATCAGTGACGAAGTGTGTTTTGGTCCTCCTAATAAAACTCCAACAGTAATTATTTTCTCCACAGAAATCTTACTGATATAATATATATGCTTAACTGGTTCTTACTTATTTAAGCCTCATTAACATCCTCAAGCATAAGATTCACTTTCTCTAAGGTAAGGAATAAAGAAATGCAAATTCAAAACAAAAACTTCCTTCTGGCCTGTTAATGTCATTTTGTTGTTGTTGTTGTTGTTGTTGTTGTTGTTTTAAACATCCTTCCATCTGTTTGTTGAGTCGTAGTTCATGGAAGATTTCAAAGTTCTGTAATTGCACTAAATCAATAACAAAATTTTGTACATGTGCTCTTTTCTCTCTTGGGAGGAGTCCATACCTTTCTTCAAACGTGCAAAGGGAGCCATGACTTAAATAGATTAAAGACCATTATTTTACAGAATCCCTTAAGCCTGTTCAAGACAACATGGTGAAATCAACCACGTTTGTTTTGCTGACATCATGTTTCCCGTGCTTATCTTCCCTCTGGTTCACAGATTCCTGCTAGATTTGTTTCCCAAAAACGTTCTTTAGTCTTACTTCATCATCTGGTCTTTGCTACTGTTAGTAACTTTAATTGTCATTTGTATATGTTCTTTTAAATGAGTTATTTGAGTGTTGAAGAGTTCAATTCCTACATCATAATTCAAGTAGTAATAAGTCTTTTGATGGAAATATTTTACAAGTAAATCTTATCTCTCCCCCTGGGGGCAGACTTTTTTTTTTTTTAGATAAAGGTGTAGTATCAAACTTATTTGTGCTAAATTCTGGTAAATTCTATTCAGAAAATAATCAGATAATATAGATTTCTGGAATAAGGTCACTTAATACACATACAAAAAATTCAAAGTTACCTTAATTCCACTTTTTCATAAGTTTGCAAGCTTTTTTAAATATTAAATTTTCATTCTCCATTTAAAATGGTTTTTAAAAACTTCTTTAGAAATTTTTCCTGAGCGTCCCTTTGTTGAGTTTCATTTTTCTCATTCTACATCATTTTTCCAAAATATTATCTAAATGAAATAATAAGAAGGAATGAGTAGTTTACAGCTAAAAGCTTTGCCTTCTAATAAATATATAACTGACTCTTATAACATGTCTCCCAAATACTTTGAGAAACAACTGATTCTTTTAACATGTACCTATAAAATACTATGTAGAACATATATTTGAAAAACATAAATAATTTGTTTTATAACTTGGTTATGTGCCATTTGGTATAAAAATTAAAGAGGAAAGAAGAGCTAACCGATTCCAACAATGTGCCTTCACGTCCCTTTAAAAGGGAATTTTTCCACCTATGAAATCTTGGCTGTTCTTCCTCCATTTTCTCAAGTGGTCTTTGACATATAAAAGCCCAGGTTCTTCACATCAATATGGGAAAGGCTTAATGATGAAATTCATGTGTTGGAGCTTCCAGCAGAATCAGGCTGAGGCCAGACCTTTCCTAAAATCATATATCTGTTTAATTCTTTCCTTTCCCAAACCTGCCTTGATTACTCCATTATAGGTTTCTCCTCTGGATACTCCTTCAAATAGTTTCTTTAAAAAAAATTCCCTAGGCCTCTGCTTCTAGGCAATGTGACTTATGTCAGAGTAGAAACAGTGTGTAAGGATTTCTTCTTTTATAAAGCATCTTTTTATTGTGCAGTCAATATAGAAACACCAAACTGTAGAGTTGTGAAAGACTCTGTAATTTGCTCTTTCTGCCTCTTAACATGTGTGTTGAAATCCCCCAAAATGACTTAAGTCAAGGCCAAAATATAGCTTAGGACACGACCCAGTAAAGGCTCTTCTGGTGTCTAGACCTGTGGTTTGCAAATGATTATTACAGATAAAGTTAATATGAATCTGTGAATGAAGAAAAAGGCTTCTTATGTAAATATAAATAAATTTGTTGAATAAATTTATTCATCAAGAGATTATGAAACAAAATCAAACTATTTCCATTTGGTGACAGTCTTGAAAACCCACTTCATTACTTACAACACCTTGCCCCAACTACTCCTCAATAGAAATCTCATTCTATCAGCCTTAGAATATTTAATTGCTTTGAAGAATGCCTAGGTATTCTTTTTTCCCCTTTTATTTATATGCAGAAATGCAAAACTTAGAGTTTACAGTGATCTTGAGCGTTTTGCGCACATACGTGTCATGGCAAAGGCTTCAGGACTCATCTACCATGTAACAGGAAAATACTGAGTCCTGTGCAAAGTCGATTATTATGCAAAGCACATCTCCTTTTTTTCTAGTAGACAACCTTTAGAATTTGTCCTTTTTTGTGAAATTCTTAAAACCACTTAAGAGAAACCTAAAATGTTGCCAGTGTTGATAGCCTATTAACATCACATTCATTAATAAAATAGGTGTGTGAGATAAAGCAAATAAAAGCAAAGCGTTTGACCTTGATGGATACAGGTATTGAAGGAGCAGCTTGTCTCCTATAAAGTAAAGTTACAATTTTTAACGTCTTAGGTACGAACTTAAGCTGCATCTTATCATTCTGAGCATTAGAGCAGCTCTTGGCAAAGCAATTTGTTTCAGGAGGCTAATAGTTAAAGGCTAATTTGCTGCTTTTCGCCCCTTGATGAATGTGAGTGCATTTGTGGGACCTGAAGGAAGCACAAGGTAGCTTCAGCAGCCAAGGCCCATAGGGGCCCACAGACTGATGTGCTTGCCAGCAGAGGGAGTCTTAAAATTGGGCCCTAGATAAACTACTGTCTGGGAAATTCTTGCTGAAGGGAAATAAAAGAGAGTGGAAGATGTTTGCCTATTTCAGGCAAAATACACGTTTATGTAAAGCCAGAAGAGCAAATCGGAGTGGGCCAGACAAAGCTAACGATGCAAGAAATCCTTGGTAGTTCCTGGTCACAGGGTAGTAGTGGAATACAAGAGTCAACTTGGGGCTTTCCACCGTGATGTAGGTACAGATTAACATACAGCTGTTCTGGGTGAGTAGGATAGAAAGAGAAGCGAAGCTGCAAATTTGCTACAGTTTTCTTCTCTTTAAGTGAAATTCCAAAATCACTTGGTATTCTATTTTTAAGAGTTTTTCTTCAGTATCTTAACCGAGCCAAGTCAAAGCCCTTGTTTCATTTGCTTTATCTTACATACACACGTTGTTTCCCTAGCAAATTTCAAACTTCACAGATAATAGATATTAACAATAGTGCTAAATGTTTCTGTGAACTGGGTACTGCAAGCATCATAACGAATGGTACATATTCTAAAGATCTTAATCTAGCATAGAGAAATGACCAGGTATCAGTAGCCAATATTTCAGAATGTCTCAGGTTAATGGAATGAGATGTGGAGGAATATTAAAAATTAACAACACTGAGTCAACTTATCTACATTCTGGAAAATTTCAGTTATTATATAAGGCATGCCTAAATGGCTAACGTCTTTCTCTTTTGCACTTTGCTCATTTGTTGCTGCATCGAGACCTAATATCAAATCCAAAATGATCCAGGTTACACCCTTTGTAATTCAGTAATGCAATATGTGCTCACCTCCAGAAAAAAAGAATGATGGCTACAGGCAGTGACTTGATGAGTTGTTGCTTAGTTTCAGCAAGTATTTAATAGACAGAGCTCTTTTCATACTAACATAGCATAAAATTTATTCTGACCTGAAGTCCCCTCCCATTTCTCCACATTCTCTACTCTGAATGGACAGATGGTAGTGAGTATATGAATATGGGTGAGTGATTGCTCTTAAAGGTCACATTTATATCTTGCAATCTGTCAGCTTACATCCTAAATGCATGTAAATGGATCAGAAAAAAAGTAGAGTACCTTTCTGGCTTTATAACGTCACACAAAAGAGAAAGAATAGATGTATTCTAGTATTTTCTTTATATTTGCTTCCTTTTGGATAGCTGCTCTTCTCCCTTGGTAACTTTCTCTGAATGGAGGCTGCATATGTGTTCATTTATTGAAGAAAATTATGCCGGATACTTCATAAGTGTAAGGTGCTGTGTAGATGTGTCTTATTTACAGGTGTACATGTAAGTAAGACAAATATATATCTTTTCCTCACTGGGCTTCTGGTCTGGGTTCCTTACTAATTCAGTATCTAAAATAGCTAATTGCATGGGTTGCATAATTTAGCGTCTTCTGGAAACTCTCCAGAAGACTTGGATGAGGGAGCGATTGTAGGTCACCCAAATGGAATGTGACTCCTTTTAAGCTTTATTTAGCAAGTCAAACTTAACACCCACAATATAGGCAATTAGGATCAAAAAGTGTCAAAGTACATTCAGACACAAAACCATCTATCAAATTAAATTAATCTTTTCCACTCGTTGTTTTTGAAGTAAATGACCCTCAAGGGTTAGTGGGCATTAGTGTGACCTAATGTTCAAATGCAGGTTATAATTAAAATGATGATGTGAAATATGGAATATATCCTTGGAACATATCCTTGATTTTGGACTTTTTTCCCTAAAAGGCTTTTTTTTTTTTAGAAACAGCTATTTCCTCTTTCCACAGAAGATAGGGCTACCATTCTTTTTAGACTATGTATCATCGTATAATTAGAAATTGTGCATTTTGAACTGAGCAGTTCTAGGAATCCTAAATCTAAATTTGGGTTCCCCCAGAAGTATAGTGTGAGACAAAAAAGAAATGGGTGAAACTGGTTTATTTTGGATATAATTGTAAGAAGTGCCTGAAATAAAGTCAAGAATGTGACACCAGGAAGGGTAAAGTCCTATAACAAAGGGTTGTTGTTGCTTTTGCCATAGAAGGGATGTAACCCAGGAGCAGTCTGCCAATGAACTCCATTCCCAGTCCCTTCTGTCTCTCTGTCTCTCTGTCCTCTGTCTCTCTGTCCTCTGTCCACCTCTCTCTCTCTCTCTCTCTCTCTCTCTCTCTCTCTCTCTCTCTCTCTCTCTCTCTCTGATGGAGAAGGTACTGAAGGAGAAGCTTATCTCCTATAAAGTAAGGTTATAATTTTTAACATCTCCATAAGTTGTCAGACTGGCCTCAAACTTGCCATCCTTCTGCCTGAGCTTCCTTCATAGTTTAGTAGTTGTATTTCCTAGCATGTGCCACCATGCTGGGCCTAAAAGGGTTTTAATGTGCAAGTTATCAAAGTGGGTAACTGGAGCTCAGTCCTTTTGGGGAATACTCTGAGGAAATATGCATAGTCTGCTTACAGTGAACAAAGATGAAATACTGATCTAGCAACTATCTGCTGTCATTACTTGAAGGTAGTTGGTGGGACACTTAAGTTCCTCATACTTGTAGGGTTCCCAGCAAGTAAGTCCCCGTGGTTTATTAGAGAGCTCCTCGGAAAAGACGCAGTGAGAATAGGCATGTGAGATGGGGAGTTCCTGGGACGCTGGGAGCAGGTCATTGCTCTTGCAGCTTCACCACGAAGTGGATAGAGGGGGGTACGAGCTGGAATACCCACAGCATTGGGGCATGCGGCAAGTGAACTGCTAGGGACTGTATTTACTTGGAAAAGAACTATGATCAGTCAACATCTTACAGAATGTTGGTCTGGACTTTACATTAAATAATACATTGTTTTATGCAACACTTCCAAAAGAAATTTGTGGGCATATTTGTTATACCATCAATTGTCTCATAAAACAGTTGTTTTATCACGTCAAGAGAATTGCAAATCATTTCTTCTCCTATGCATGATTTTTTCTGAGAGCAGTGAGGAAAGGAATGTTCCACTGAGACGTTAGCTTCTATGACAGAAAAATAAAGGGATGATAAATTTCAGTGTCCTTCATGCTACATTCTTTTATCAGTAATAATGCTATCTATGTCCTTCTTTACCAGCTTTTCCCATTTGGCCTGATGACAATACCCTTCTTTTATCAGGGCAGGTACTATGTCCTTCGTTTTAAAGCTGGAAAATCTTTGCTTCATTATAAACATGACATATGCACCTGAAATTAACAAATACCTGGTACTACTCACACTTCCTTAAAGATATTTCAGTTAATCCTGCTTAAGGCTCTGTGCTATTATTGTCCTTATTTTGCTGATTAAAACCCTCATCTGGCACCTGTGGAGTAAGGCAAGTTAAGTTTGAGAGCAAGAACCAGGCTTCAGTTTCATTGCTCCTTCTCCTGCAATACTTGAGCCTTCCATGTTATCTCAATATTAGGCTCCATGTTTTCCAGCAGACATATAGTCATGCACATTACATCCTCACAAAACCTTGAATGACACAAAACTTGAGCAGATAATTTCTACACAACTATAACACGCTGAAGATGGTTTCATCTACTCTAGTTTTATGTTCTTTCAGGTGAGAATTGATTTGATTACAAGGTTCATGGGACAGAACCTGTTGGTGGATTTAGGCCTCTTATGAAACACTTTTGTCTCCCTTCTACTAAATTGTCTTTGGTTAATTATGCCTGGACATTCTACTTATTGACAAGAGTTGGCACGTCATTGGCCTTTGTTCACCATGAATTCTCATCTCACAGAAAGTTCCTTGTGACTCTCTCAGGTTTAGCCACACTAGGTTCACAATCAACTCTCATATTGCCATGCTCTGTCTAATTAATAGCTTTCCACGTGTTCTTCCCTGCTTCAAGCACTTTTGTGCTCTTTATTGTCACCAAATAAATTCCTGCTTATGCTGTAGACCTCAGCTCTTGTGTCCTTTCTAAGGGAGCCTTCCCTAATCTGACCAAACACTCGAGGCTCTGGTGACACTGTATGTCTCTTTGATGCTATATCACACCTGCAATCTATACATGACTGTGTGAAGATTTTTTTCAATGTCTGTTCCTCACACCATCTTGTATGATTCGTTGACAAGAAATTCTTAGCTGTTTAGACTCACTGTTGTGTCTTCCAGCGACTAATATAGGGCCTTATATGTAGCACAGAATGAATACCTTGAATCAGATATATGTATCAAAATTACCAATAATTCTTTTTTCACTTTCTGTTTTCCAACTTTTATTTTAAGATAATTTCATGATCACAGAAAAATTTCAGGCATAGAATAAAAAATTGTATGTGCATAACCAAGCAGTTAACATTTTGCAACAATTAGGTTATCATTATTTCCTACCCTTTCTCTCATCCTGTTTTCTTTTTCCGCTTTATGTATTCTTTTTTCTTTTCCCCCCATTTTATTAGTGTGTGTGTGTGTGTGTGTGTGTGTGTGTGTGTGATATGATGTTTACATTGAACTTGGGTATTTCTAGCATGTATATATCTCATCAACACCACAATGTTTCTTCTTCCCCCTTACGCTCCTCCTCCTTCATCCCTCCTGACTGTCACACCCATTTTGGTTCTATAAAATTCCTATATTCCAGATTTCTCATATTAGAGAAACCATGTAATACTTAACCTTCCGAGTTTGACTCACTTCACTAAACATTACAGTCTCTCAAGTTGTATCCATTTACCTACAAAAGCCTCAGTTTTGTCTATTTGTGGTAAAGAGTAGTACTCCATCGTGTACATATACCACATTTTTGTACCCATTAATCTGTTGGTGGATATTTTGATGTCTAATAATTCTTCTGAGTTGGACTTAGTATGGTGTTCTTAGCCCCAGTGTTTTTCAGCTTGGTAAGTATTGCCCTACTCAAGGAGGATTTGGAAATGCCTAACGATGCTTTCTAATTGTAACAGGACTACTGGGATTTGGTGACAAACATACATGTTAAGAATCAAGCAGTTTGTGACACAGTCTATATAAGGAGTAGTTGTTTTGCTCACAATGCTAGTATCACTTTGAGGAACACTCCAGGAATCTTTATTATTCCAATAACAGGCCTCCAATGCATTTCAATGATTGCTAATAAGACTTTTATATAGTGTACAAGCCCAAATTTATGTGTATATATTTGTTTATGCCTGCCCTTTCTGATCTTATCTCAGCTATCATTCAGTTTATAGATTATCTTTTGAAGTGATATAAAGAACTTCAGGGAAATAGAAAGAAATGGAAATGGGAAAACTCTGTGATGTATCAGAATATGAAACCTAAGAGTGACCAGGGGTCCCAGTGTTAATCTAATTTAGATAGCTGATATTTTCCTTCATGTTTCCTATGTTTTTTCTTATTTTCCTCTCTCTGTCTAGCTGTTATTTCCTCTCCAGGTTAAATCCCAGTCTGACATGCTCATGTGTTTGCTTTGTCCTTTTAGTTCAAACAGACGATTGAGAATAGTTTTCAGAACTGTTTGTGTCCAGTGTCACAGTTAGCCTGTGATTGCAAAAGAGAAGCTCAGTGAAGCTGCTTTTGGTGTTTTCATTACAATGTGTGAGAAGTCCAAATATCAGTACTCAACTTCCCTTCAGTCAGACTTTTTAAAAATGAATTTTGGATACCTTTTCCTTGTCAGGTGCCTGTCAATGTGTGGGTCAAAGGTCAGAGATAAAATGGCGCAAAGGCCTGGGGGGAGGGTACAGATAGGAGGCAGCCTGCCAACCCTAACCAGTGAACTTGTTTGCCACTTGGTTTCATCATTTTAAAATAATGAGGAGAGCAGACAGGATGGCCCCTTTCTCAGCTAAGATGGAATTTTCAAATTCAAGGAACAATGAGGGAGGAAAGAAAGAAGAGAATTAGATGTTGTCTTAAACTACATAAGGGAATGCCTCGCCATGTATGAAATTGTAAATTATGCCTTACTCCTGTAGAGAAGCTTCTGTTGTAGGATTGATTAGCTAATATGTGACCAATGCTATCAAGCAGCAAGAAGAGAACTCTCTGGAGGATTGATTAGTGTGTGGCTTCAGAGGCAGTAATACACATAAATAACATGTAAATGGCTAGATGTTTGGACTGTAGAGATAAACCCTTGTTTTTAACCCAGCTCCACCACATTCTAAATGGCTTTATATATTGGCTTTGTACTTGAACACGTTAAACCATTGTATTCTCATCTGTAAACACAGAGCAATAATAATATGTATTTTGCAGGGTTGCTATCATAATTAAATGAACGCATATCACACAAAGCATGTCTTAGCACATGGTCAGTGCTTCATAAATATTTGAGGTGATTACGGTAAGCAAACTCAGTCAGTCAAGAATGGAGCAACTTGGTAAATGATTATTTCATTACCAGAATTCTTCTCTCCCTACAACCGGCCTCCTCTAGAAATGGCAACAAATCCTCGTGGGAACTGGCTGCTCGTATGGCTGCCACCATTCAAATCAATAAGTGATGTATTTGAAAATATATTATTTACTATTTTTACTTAATTTATTTCTCCCTTCAAAACTGTTACAGATGGTTAAGTTTTTTAAGTTAATCACACTTACCTAGGAAACTACTAAATGAACTCTTTAGTCTATGATGGATTATAGACCCTTGTATCTGATTCACTGATACTTCCAATATTATTTTGAGAGACCCAGAGACACAAGGACATTAGCGCCACTTTGTTTTTTTTTTTTTTTTTTTTTTTTGTATTTTAATGTGGCCTTTTCTACATTAATGAGAATAGCTAGGAAGCTGTTTTACCACATGACTGTATGCTAGAGTTGTATTTGGTCTCCATATTAGATATGCCATTAGCTGAGCCGGTAGCTGCCAAAAAGATTTTTATTCACCATCCCCAGAATTGGTCACAGAGACCACTCTGTAATTTTATACTCATCAGTATGATTAGTTGCTGCACTGAGTTAAATCTTTCTTCTGAGAGTTACCTCCTAGCTTGAGATAAGCACGGATATTTTGTTAAATACTTCCTTCTGAGATTAGAATATTCGTCCATCATCATCCTGAAAAGGTAATTTCGAGTGCTTTTTTATTCAGGTAATTATGTATATGTACAATATTTCCTATTTTCTTAGGAAATTTCTTTATATTATTTCTTAGTCATATTCTAACAATTTTTATTTCAACAGTTTCTAAGACAAAGGTATTCTGTCTGTGGGGTAGTGTTTCAACAGACCTAATTATTTCTAGGCAAACCATTTATATTCACATTGATAATTTTATTAATTATATTTTGCTGTGATATTAATTTCTTAGATTTAAAGTTCATTTTGTTGTAATATAGGGTTAATTCTGTTTGTGACAGAATTATGGATTTGATAGTTTTATGATGAATTTTTTCAATTAACTTGTGCTACTGCTTCAGGATTAATTATTCTCCCTGGGTATACTTGTTTTAAGTAAAGGTAAATTCATTGGCTTTAATACCTAGGCAATAAATTATACATATAAAGTGAAATCAGTATTTCTGGTTCCTTCTGGGAGATGTTTTATGATTTGAAACAGTACAAGAAAATATAAGTATCATGCCATATTGCTACTTTTACCAGTTCGGTCATTTTTTAAATAGGTTTGCACTTTAATGATTGAAGACTTCAAAGCCACTTATTATTCATCAGTGGAAAACTGCTCTTCAGGCTACCATCCCAAGGGGGTGTTTGTACTCTGTCACCCCTGCCGAATCACTTGCTGTCAATAATCTTATCTACAATTTAATTTAAATTTTAAGGTAGTATATGTCATAGCTCTCTACATGAATTATTTTTAATTAGATGAGTTTATGCCCACCTCAGTATAAACAAGGGCTTGACATAGCTTTTATGAGAAGCAGTAAATATAAATTTGTAAACAGATCGATGGAAAAGGACATAGAAATAAACTATAAAATGAAAGTAGAAGGTATAGCTGATTTACAGAAAAGCCAATTTTACTAAATCACTAAAAGTAGAATAGACATTTGTCTCTGAGTTTCCTGATGGCCAAAGCAAAAAGGGCAGCTTTATTTACAAGATTTACAATTGGAGAATGTATTTTAATGGTCAGATCGGGGAAAAGTCCATCTCTTCCTGAAGTGAACATTAAGAGATGTTTCTCTTAAAGTTCCTAATAAAAGAAAGGATTGTTACAGGACACAGGATACATTCTCCTCATTAGCCTGACAGTAATTCCACAGGTGTGTTCAACTTTGAACAATGAAATATATTAACTCCAGAAGAATGAATTACCTCTATAATTCATTTATACAATTTTGTTTATACCTCTGTTTATATATGATACAGATATAAAATATTATAATTTTTATACTTAATCCCTCACCTGAGATTTAAGATTCAAAGTATTAGCAAGGATCCTTGCACTTTTCTGTGAGGTACTCTGAGATGGCTCTTTGAAGCTTTGATACAATAGTGGATATAGGAAATGGGGTGGTTGTATAGGGAACCTGATAGAAAAATGTATGGAATTTTAGAATGGCTTTGTTTTATGGGATCAGTGATTCTGCCGCCTGACCATGTTCCTCAGAAGGGTCATGGAACAGTCCCTTCACTTAGGGAACAAAAATATTCTGCGAGTAAGCAGTGCTATGTTTAAGAGGACTGGTGGTATCTTCTAAAGGCTGGGGATGACAGAGAGGCTGTCAGGGAATTGTGATTTTTAATATTGGAGAGAGGACAGGGCTACAGAATGGTAGAGGCCAACAGTAACACTTAACCTCCAGAGGAAAGGTAATCTTTACCTGAGGTGCTGATTTTCAAGGAACTCTTGAATACGACAACAGTAAGACAAAAGCTGACTCACCATAATGAGTCATTTATACTTACTTTCCTTTCTGGTCACAGTTGTGTAAGATTACTTGATACCATACTTATTACTGCTTGCTTATAAATTTAAATTCACTTAAGATTTTATGACCTAGAGAGGACTACATGCTTTTATTATGCAACTACGACACTTTATCATTAAGAAGTCTTTTTTCTAGTTTCTTCTCTCTGCCTTCTCATTTTTAATAATGAACCTGCTTTGCTTTTAATTATCCCAAGCACTTGAGTGATATAAGTTTCTGTCAACTTCTGAGTGATTTATTTATAATATTCATAGATGAATATAAAAATAAACAGTGGTTTGTTTCATTTAATGGAGTCATTTTAGAGTCTATTCTATATCTCAGATTCTTTTGCCAATTTACAAGGTGAAAGTATACAGAAAAATTGAGTCAGTCTTAATGACTCTCAGTTCTTCAAACAGGGAAATAGCTGGAAAATGACTCACTGTGGAACTGTATCATTAGAAATGCTCTTTAGATATTCTCAGTAAAATACTTTTGCAGAGTACCTAATGTATGCCTAGTATACTGCGGAACAAGAAAGAATTCTCATCTTTAAGGCTATTTATTATTTGCTATAGATTTTCTGACATATTTTAAGATTGAAGCACTAAGATTTGATTCCTGAGAAAGAATTTTAGTTCCATACATTTGGTTCCACCTAGAAAAGAAAAAAAGTTAGACTATCCTTTCTCAAGACTTAAATAGTTATTTAAGAGAACTCTTACGATAAAGCAAGAGTGAATGAGGTAATGTACACTGGAAGGGCCAGGCTTGTCAAAACTGAGCAAGGAGTGAAGATTGTCTTAGTCTTGCCCCCTCCTCTTTGTATAAGCTGTCAGAAGACTGTCTAATATTTCATTGCTGACCAGTCTCCTCCTAACACTAAGGATTACACTATAATGTGTCTGTACTGAGGGTGTGGGTACCATAGGACCTTGAAATCTGAGTTGCCTTTAAATCCAAAATCCATGCCACTCTAGTGAAAGCATTACAGGCATTGTAGCAAATCAAAATTTTTGTGTAGGAAATTATTAATTCCCTGTGACTCACAAAGTATGCTTTGTAACATAGGCAAAAGATTCTTAAAATCTGTTCTTCATGAAACGTTCATACAGGAAACTTAACAGTTGTCCAGCTAACTCTTAAGAGCTAATAGTGATTGTGTGATGGTCACCTCATTTTCCTACAATGCAGATGGTTTTTTTTTTTTTTTTTTTTGAGGATTGTGTGGATTTTACCGTGTCTGTCTTAAGCAGTAACGTATTTCTTAGAACATAATCTGGGCAAGAAGCTCTCTCTGTATATGATCGGTCTAATCATAAGTGTTCAAAATAAATTTAAAAGGTGAACATGGTGATTCATTTGAAGTACTTTCTAGGTTCTTGAGTTTGTCCTAGAAACTAAAGATTTTGTCATTATTTAATTATTTAATTTTGAAAGTCAAAACAGAAGGTGGCTCTGACTTCCACAACTTCTGATAAATTATTTTGAAATGAACATATGTTAAAAAATCAAAGATTATATCCAGTAACATGTCATTGGGAAACTCTCTTGCTTTCCAGTACTATACGTTAGACTGAATTTGAAATAAGGAATAATAATCATGTTTAGAGTAATTTCATTAAACTAATATATATGTAAATTAGTACCTCATATTTCAAATAGGTTCATTCCAAAAGTCTTATATTCTTCCATTTCAATAATGACACAAACATTAATACATGGAGATGTTTTAGAAGGAATTGAAGCACTGGTGAGGTAGGTAAATTATTTGTTATTTTTTCTTTAACATATTAATTTCTTAGTTTTGCGGAGGATGTTTAAAAAATTGTACAACCATCATCACAATTTTAGAATGTTTTCATTATCTCCCAAAGAAATTCCATACCTTTTGGCAGTTACCCCAAGTTCTTCTGTCTCTCCTTCTTAGACAGCGACCCACACTCTTTCTGCATGTGTATAGTTTACTATTCTGGTGATCTTTACAGCCATTTTCAAACCAGATATTTTATGATTTTAGGATAACATGTATGCAGCCTCCCTTAATGCTTCTTAATCCCTAGCATGCTTCACATTGGCTCATGCTAACCTACATCCGGGGAATGATTATTTGGGTTTTCGTGAAGGAACTAGATTTGGAAATTAATGTACTCTACCTAAAATTATCAGGAAAATACTGATGACTGGAATTCCTACTTATTTATATCTTTAGCAAATATAGTAACTTGTAATGAATTAGAGAAAGATAAAGAACGTATGGTTTGACACAAGCTGCTCAGCACGGACCTACTTCTAGTATGAGGTACGACATTAGAGTTACAATAGAGAGGCAATAGATCATAAAATCCTGCTGCCCGATTGCAATATAAGTATCATTCTTGGATATTGTGTTGTGATAAATAATTCTGACACCACATTGTTTATTTCAGTCAATAGGATGTTATCAAACACTATTCCCGATATATCAGTAGATGGAATTGTGCATATTTCACTTAGCAAGTGTAAGTTCAATCACTGGCATGTTTGCTATTAAGTGTTTTAATAACAGGTCTTCATGTTGATGAGCTGAATCTCAGCTAGATGGATTGTCCTGCACGACACTGAGTATGAAAAAGTCTATACTTGCCACTCATTTTGCAAGGTCTTGGGGGACAAACATTTTGTAGACTCCACGGGATCTTAATAACAGACAAAAGAAGAAACTTCAGAAGGAAATGAACATCTACTACCCTTTAAACATGACTATATCATATACCTGCTATACACTGAAACTGAGAGATGAATAATGGTTCTGAATAGAACATGACTAGACGATTAAGGTCACTTTGCACAGCTTTGTAAGCAGTTTCTTGTTCTAATGCTTTCGAAATCCTTCTCTGGCATAATTGCTTCAGGAGGTTGACGTTCTCACTGGCTGTTGGCCGCATTTCCTTCCTCATTTTGCCTTTTAGTCACATGCCTGAGCTACTTTTGTTTGGGGTTTGCTCTTCAGAGTGCTTCTTTCTATCAGTGAATGACTTAGTGCAGTAACTTTTCTAGACCTTGATTGAACATATTGGTAGGTTTTTGAGTACTGTTTATTACTTCGTTTCTTTCGTAAAATATATGCTTAAGTTTGAAGAATGAGAATAATTTTAAATTATCAATGTGTGATATATATATATATATATATATATATATATATATATATATATATATGTACCACTTTCCTAAGCTGTATGTAATCAATATGTATCACAAACATATACAAGTAAAAATTAAATTAAATGTAAAAAGGAAAAGGGAGGGGATGGAGGTATAGCTCAATGATCAGAATGTTTATCTAGGAAGCTGGAGGCCCTGGGTTGAATCCTGCAATACCACATAAGCCAGGCATGGTTTTTCATGTGACTGTGATCCCAGCACACAGGAGACCAGGCAGGAGGATTGCTGCGAGTTGGGCGCTAGCCTGAGCTACATGGTGAGTTGAAGACCAGCCTGACCATGACAGAGAAATCCTGGCTCAAGAAAAAAGGAAAATAGGGTCACCATAATTTTATAATCCACTGAAACAATTTTAAGTCTTTTCAAACCTGTTCTATGCATATGTAATATGTACAAATATACATATTTGTATATGTAAAACTTAAGTTATTACAGATAAATTTTCCTTGATTTTGCCGTTTTGACTATTTCATTTCTATGAAGAATATAATATACATGTAAGAAATCCAGACAATAATATAAACACTTGATCTCACTCCCAAGCTTGAGAAACACGGCGATTAGATGTTTACAATGAGCCCAGTGATTGGCTCTTTTCAACACTAGTGTTTTTCTCTATCCTGCTTCCCAAAGTAGTCACTCTCATGCATGTTGTAGTAATTATTCCATCAAATGCATTTGCACTTGTAATACATATGTGTGATGAATATTAGATAGTGAAATTGCATGTTAGGAATTTCTCTGCTGTTTTCTTTAGTAGTTAACATTATGTTTTTGACAATCATCCTTGTTCAAATATATATACTTAATGTTACTGTTCTGTAGCATTCCACTTCATATGTGCAACAGTAATCTACTTTCATATGAATGGATATCAAAAATCGTTGGAATGAAGAGCTTTTTTCATGTGATGTATCAAATTTTATAAGAAGCTACATAAGTTGTGAGAGCATTACTGAATTGAGCAGATTATAACATAACAATCCATTTTCAAACAAGAATGGCATCTGGAACCCCTTCTGTTATTTTGTTGATCCCAGTATTTCCCAAATTGCACACCACCAAATACTAGTTTTTAGAATTTTTAATAATAAGTAATATGTAGTATCACTCTGTGCCTAGTACTGCTTGAAAATCTACTTCTATGAACCATATGAACTAAGTAAATGGTTCAGCAATACTATATGTAGTTGTATACACTGAGTACTTTATCTCCCCTGACTAGAAATGCTTTCTCCCATTTCCATAATGGAATAACATGCCCAGTGGTAACCTGACTATTATTATTCCCATTTTGCAAAGGAGAAAATAGAAGCACAAACCAGCTAAGGATATTGCCCCAAATTACCCAGAATAGGGGTCTTGCTCAAGAGCTCACACTCAAAATCTGCTGTACTGACTATACCTCCTCAGAAGGCAGATGCAAAAGTCAGCCAAACAAGTCTACTTTCTCTAGGACCTCTGGGAACTTTTAGCACTGAACTACTTGCTGAGAATCACCAAGACAAAATTTTAGATACAAAGGACTTCTGACCGCGAAGTTTTAGTTTTCATACAGCTGCTGTGTAGACTGATGTTTCACTCAATGAGCTTGGGAACACTGGCCTGATTTGTGCCTGTGTGTGCCAAACTCCTGGATTCTCATCCTCTCCTAATCTAGAGAACCTTCAACTTTACTCAGTCTTCTGAGTCTGCCTATGTCTACCTAGCCTGCCTATTTTACCTATTACTAGACCTCAACTTCTTTGTAGTAGTCTTTAGACTTGCTTTCTTCTTTTTTCTTAACAATATGTATTTTTAGCTGAGACAATAATTATATGTATTTATGGGGATAGCGATAGTTGAATACATGCATAAAATATGTAATGATCAAATCAGGATAATTAGCAATGCCTCGTGTTAATTTTGCTTATAGTGCTCTTGTGTATCTGTTATCCTCTGCTTGGGGTGTCAGTGCTTTCAGGCTTTTCTCTATCATGTAAAAACTTTTCTGCTTTCTATTTCACATATGAAGCTAACTCCTGATCTTAGTCTGCTCCCACCCCCACTTCAGTTTTCCTCACTAATAGAACTGTTAACTATCAAAAACTTAGAAACATATAGACAGATGTAAATAGTAATGAATTAGTAGTGTGGTATTGTATACACAACATAATTAATAACATAGGGGTTTCACGAACAAATTCATTCAACAGGTTACTAAACAATATGTATAGAAACTCCATTGGTTGTTTAGATCATAAACAGAAGGTTAAGAGTGGCCTGGAAGTATATATCAGTATTTGGTTAAAATAAATATATAGCTAGTAGGAAACAATTATATATAGAGATAGATAGATAGATAGATAGATAGATACAAATAAATGTCACATTGTTAAAAAAAAGAGTATAGTTGGTGGACCTAATAAGAGTGGACAACCTCTCCTGATTTGGGTTAGCCTAGATAAGCAATGTAGAGCACTATTATTTTAATGACTCTGTTATACCACTAATATAAATAGGACACTTTGATAAATCAATGCGAAGTTTAGTGAATGTATATTGCAACTGTTAATTTTGTGAGTTGAATAGTTACAATATTAAATTAGCTACTAGCCTCTGCCAATAGGTTATTAATTTTAGGTAGTAATGTAAATGTAAGCTTTATTCAAAGTGTTGATGTTGACATCAGTAATAGTCTTCATATCTAAGACAGGCTAACCAAAACTTTGTCTATAGAACATATATAGTTACACATTCTGTAGACTCCTCATCAAACAGCAGAAATTAAGGTCTCCAAAAAGAGGCTGCATATTGTGAATGTCTTCAAAATTAATAGCTTAATAATTGAAGACACTGATAAGTTCTAAAACCTGAACAAACTCAAGGAAACACTTAAGGCAGAAATAGTCTAACAAAAGAATCTCTGGAATAGAGACAGAGCCCATCATTATTATCTGAGTTTCAACTCACTGCAATAAAACTGTGAGGAAAGGAGGCAATAAATCACCTACAAAAAGGCCTGATAGCTCAGAAACCAGTCATAGGAATTTTGAACCTATAGACAATAAAGCAGAACATATAGTAGAACCTATAGAGACAATAAAGTGGTACCTATTGACAATAAAGTCCAAAGAGAAGTTGATATTTTTGGGCCAAGAAACTCACACAAGACATAAAGAAATGCCCAAAGTGCTCAAAGTGGAAATACTCAAAACCACAACAGCCATTAATAAGAAGTTACAGAAGTGTAAAGAAGAAACAAACAGATAATGAAAGCAATTCAAGAAAATACGGAACAATTCAGCAGACATACAGAAACAATTAAAGCTTCACTTCAAAATGTGAAAAACTCACAGAAAAAATAAGTAAGCAGCCTGAACACTTCAAGGATAGATTATCCGATCTCACAGATAAAGGGGATAAACTGGATCATATGGTCAGTGAGAACCATTGAACAGTAAATCAAGAAAGGAACTAGTTAAACAGTTGATGGGTGACTCAAAGAGAAATAATGTCAGAATCATGGAAATGCAGGAGAAAACTGCAAAGACACACAAAAAAAGCATAAAGGCTATGATTAATGAAATGGAAGAAAATTTCCCAAATCTAAGGAAACAAATGAACATTAAATTACTGCAGGCATATATAACTCAAAGTAACTTTTTCTAAAAGAGAACATCCGCAAGACACATAATTATAATCCTAGAGATGCACACAAATATGGAACATTAAAAACTAAGAGAAATACAGAAAAAGAAATGAGAGAAGGTGACTGGAAGAGAAATACAGAAGATCACTTACAAAGAGAAACTCATCACCTACACCTTAGATAGGAGGAGGATAATAACTAGAATATACAAGGTACTGAAGAGAAACGAACCCCTCAAAACTCAAAAACCCAGTTAAAAATGGGCAACGGACATGTATAAGTAGTTCTCAGCTGAATGGCCAGAAAATACATGAAAAGATGTTCGACATCCTTATCCTTTAGTAAATGCAAATCAAAACATCACTAGGGCATCATCTAACCCCAGAGAGAAAGGTGTATATCAAGAACTCAAATAGCAATCTATGCTGGCGAGGTAGTCAGAAAAAGAGACCCTTTTACACTGCTGGTGGGATTGTAAACTGGAATAACCACTATGAAAGACAGTATGAAGATTCCTCAAAAGGGTGAAAATAAATATTTTATTAGATCCAGTGATGTATCTTCTGAGAATCTTTCCAAAAAAGTTAAAGCAACATATAAGAGATACATTTAAACCCATGTTCATAGCAGCACAGCTAACAGTAGCTAAAATAACCAAAGATGCCAGAATATCCACCCATGGACTAGTGGGTACAAAAACTGTGGTACATATGCGCAGTGGAGTGCTACACTTCCATGAAGACAGATTGGAGGCTTTTTAGATAAGTGAATGCAGCATGAGACCGTCATACTCAGTGAAGTGAGGTGAAGTGAGTTAGATGCAGAAGGTTCAAATATTGAATGGTATCTCTAATTTGAGAAACCCAGAATACAGTCATTTCATAAAACCAAATAGGGGTGATAGTGGGTATTAGGAGGGAAAGGGAGGGTGCAGGAGGACCATTAATGAGGAAGGGAAGGGGTTGTTAATTTTGATGCAATATACACATGCACAAAATTTCACTGTAAACATTATGTGTGTATATATAATAATAGGAAAAAAATCTAAGATGAATGAGAGTCAGGATGTGGCAGCTCCATGGCAAAATGTGGCTTTTCACTTTTTTTGTGTGTTGTGTGAGCTAAGAATGAGGATTGATATTTTCATAGGGTGAAAAGAATAATATTTCACACAGTGAATTTTTCTTGAAATTGAAGTTATACATCCATAAGTATGGTTTCCAGGAACACATCAATCGTCATTCGTTACAGACAGGCAGAGCAAGTTTTGTGTCACAGATGCAGTGACTAGTTGTAGTAGAGACTGTGGATTACCAAGCTCACTCTCTGGCTCTTTATAGAAAATTTGCTGTCCCAGGATTAAAACATCCCATTTGTTAATAAAAAAGCGGACTATACCTGGAAACTCTCATATATATAGATATTCTGTCTTCACATTTTCACCTTCTCAAGTGTAGGCTTTTAGTCTTGTCTCCTAAAAAAAGTTTCAGGCCAAAAAAGTTACAGGAACTAAATTATTTCTATCTGCTATGAACAAATCACTAGGCTCAACACTTTTAAATGCACTATCTCCTCTAGGAATTTTCATTACCACTTTAAGCAATAGGTATTTCCACTGTCTATTTTAGCTTGGAAAATGATTTCAGAGAGGTCTTATGACTTGCATAATACTCAAATCATGAAGTGCCTAAGAGGAGACAGGGTACAAATGCCACCCTTTTGATCATCACTGTAGAAATGTTCTTGAGAACCACATATCCTCCGTGTTCTTATTACAAATTGATAGGTTCTCCACCACTCTCATTTTTTGCAAACAAAAGCTATTCTCAGTCTAATTAAGCAGGAGCAAATACCATGTACCCAGCTCAACATAAAATTATCTTGTGGTAGAACATGCCAATATCATCTCCATTTATTTTCTTACAATTATGATTCAACTTCATTAATAAGGATGAATCATGGTTTCAAGCTAAAAGAATATTTTCTTATTTTTCTTTAAAATGTGCCTTTAATCTTGCTACTTTTAAGTCTGGTCTTTAACTCTATCTTATTTTATTTTGGCTTTAACATTTAAGGTATTACTGATTCCAGACGTAGTTGTGAATTAGGTATAATTTGGTTTTCATCTTTACTGACCTAAGACTGTTTCTTAGTGTTTCATTTCCTCTTCCTTCCTACCATCTTTTGTGGTGCTTTCAAGGGCTAAGAAAAGGGTTCTGATTTATAATATTTGCAGAGCTGCCAATGTAATACCTACTGGATTGCAAAATTTCTGAAAATTTAACAACTGGCTCTTGTGAATTAGTATGAGCTAGTTTCAACATTCCATAGAACTTATCAATTGTTGAAGGATTTAATATGGCTCCTTGCTTCTGCTGACCTCTTCCGTCCTCCTTCCCTGTCTGGTCTAATTCTGGCCTCCAAGTAGTAGTCCGTGCTCTCCCTTAGCAACTTACCTGCTTTATGTCCATTTTTTCCCTCCTGACCTTGTCAAGTAACTGACAAACTAAGCTGAGAAACTGACACAAGATGAGATGCTAATGAATGACAGCTTCAGTGGGACAGCATATCCTCAAAAGAGCGGTTGTCAGAAACAGGGGAAAAAATGAGAGTTTAGAAATAGCAGTGGTGAATATAGATTAGGGCTATGAGGTGGGAGAAACATTTGATCAAAAGGTTGAGGAAATTGGGAAGTTTACTTATGGTAAAATAAGAGTTCTCTGAGGGTTTGGTGGTAGGGTTTAAGAGGAAGAAGAAACACAGAGGTGTGGTAAAGGAAGGACCCCAGGGGGCTTGGTGTGAATATAATTTTGGAGGACTTTGGATGACTCAGGGATTTTAGAACCTTGGCAGTGACCCAGGATAACAAAAATAAGAACATGGTGAGTTGAGCTGACTACAAGGCATCTCAGAAATCAGGTCTATTCTCCAGAAGACCAAGAGTGGACAAAAGGATGTGGATTTTGTATCTTTCTGCATGAAAAATTAGCTGTTTGATTTTTTTTCTGGAAGTATTTTAAATCAGAGGAATGCTTGACCTGTGATCTTTGGTTTGCAGCCATGTCACTAAGCAGGAAATACAACAGATCTCTGGACCAGAGTTCAGTCTTGATATGGATACAGCCCATATGTGAATATGCATCATTAGAACAAGCTAGTTGTCCCCTGAGTCTCAGTTAGAGGCTGATTTTCTGTGCATAGGCGCTAAACTGTTGAATATTCTTTGTCCTTGAAATAATTTTTTTCTTACTCTTCATAAATTTGCTCCAATATTTCTCTACTCCATCTGTAGCCTTTCTGATAACTCTCTCTTTGGCTTTAAGAGTTTCTTTACTAACACAGTGTAGTATTAATCAGGCATAAAGAAAATTATGTCATTTGTAGGAAACGAATGAAATAAGCCACACTCAGAAAGTGAAACATTGCATGTTTTCTCTCATACGAGGAATCTCAAAAATAAATTTAAAAGTTAAAAAGAAGATGACATGGAAGTAGAAGGGAGATATTAGGGGAGAGATGAATTCGAGACAAGCCTGGATTACAAATCCTGCTTCGAAAATGGAAAAAAAAATGAGAGAGAGAGAGAGAGAGAGAGAGAGAGAGAGAGAGAGACAGAGACGGAGACAGAGGTGAGAAGAGGGGATTACGAGAAAGAAGTAGAAAGAAGAAAGAGGTCCTTGGGGAAATGATTAAGGTATGTACAAACATGCTAGAAAAAAATATTCTCTCTAGCTAGAGAAATTAGAAAAGATTTTGTTTATTAGGGAGAAGATATTTTTCTTTAGATTTGATTTCTAATTCCCGGTTGACCTGTGTGTTTCCTCTTCGTACTTTTCTATCAGCACAAGTAGGTTTCTAGTTCTCTCCATTTTTTTCTACTCAGTCCCTTAAGAGTATTTGAAACTCTGCTTTACTCTTTTAAAGAATTTCCTCTCTTTCAAATGGAAGTACCTAATTGTCAAGAAATGAAATAGCTTTACCTGTGTCAAATTTTACCAGAATTTTCTGATTACTTTCTCATTGCTGGTTTCTCCATCAATGCTCTTTCACACAGTCATAAAAACATTGCATCATTACTCACTTTTTGCCAACTGAATGAAACACTTAAATTATTATAGTTTAAATATGTTCAATTATCGATTCACAATTTTTCTAGTGTGATTAAACTTTAACCTCTGAATTTAATTAAGATTTGCCCCTATTTTACAATTCTATTTTTTGTAATTAATTTTGTATCTAAATATTTATTGGAAAAAAAGCCAGGAATCAGACATGGTAGACATAGTTCTCTGTCTTATTTCAGTGTCATCTTTGGAATAATGTAAATATTTTGTGAAATTTTGAGAAAATCATTTCAGAAAGTAATTCACAAAGCAAAGTGAAAGACGTGAATGTAACAGTGTTGAAGATAATAGATTGCTATTATTCTGAATATTCATGTACATAAGTATATGCATATAGTATACTATATATGATACATATGTGTATGAAATGAAATACAGCACATTGATAATAATGTTGATGTCATGGAGAACCCAGATGCACGTAAACATATGAAATATTCATACACACGAGAGTCTAATGAGTTTGAATAGAAACTTTCGTTTTCAAATTTAAATTGTAATTATTGGTGTGATCTATATAATGTGAGCAAAAATATTTTCTAGCTCTGGAACCAAGAACATAGCAGCAGCAGAGTGGAAGTGCATCAAGTGTCCACACTGTAATGCAAGCATACTATTTCTTACTAAAGGTGTCAGGATTCTTTAGAGAGGTGCTTTTGGCCCTAATGTGAGAAAGGTAAAGCACGAACAGGAAACATCTCTTCCTGGCAGAAGGAAAGAAATTTCTCGCCACATTAGGGACATATCAGAATGAGGCGATTTGAAAAGTTTCCCATTCCTCTTTAAAAGTGCAGAAATTTACAAGAAATTTAAATTCATTAAAAACGTTATCAAGAGTTCATATTGGTGATAAAAATAAAAACTCATTGTTCAGTGTTAAAACATTCAGATTTTGTTGAATGCACAATTTAAAAACTATTAAGTATACAGAGAAATACTCAAATGTTCATCACACTTTCCCTATATGCATTTTATTTCAAGGTGATCAAAAATTATAAAAACAGTTTTATTCGTATATTCTAAGTAATAAGTTAAAGCATTATGAAATTAGAATGTAATTAGTTTATAAGCTCTAATGAATTAAACAGACTTTACTCTGGCATGTTGGAAGCATTCTTGCAAAAGACAGACCTAAGTGGGATGAAGATTCTTGTGTATTAATTTACAGTGGATTTAGAGGAAATAAGAACATGTTAAACTAATATTATAGGGATACAGTCAGCAAAACTGTCAGGAACTATATAGGACAGCTGATTTGATTTGTTCAAAATAAATTACAAAAGAAAAGGAGAGGGAATGTATATGTTAAAAGAGACATACCAATTGTAACATTTGGATATTATTTGCATACTGAGTGAAAGAAACAAATTTTAAAATTTTGATAGAACAGTTGACTAAATTCAACCATTTCCTGGATATTTTACGGTGATAAGTAATTAGTATATGTTTTGAGTGGGATAATGACATTCAAGCTATTTTTTAAAGAAAGAAAATTTGAATACCAGCAATGAATTATTAAAGCAGTTATATTCTCATATATATCAAAAGTAAAATTCATGGATTTTTAGTGTTGCTAAAAATAAAGAAATGTTGTTGGCCACCTTTGGTGTTTTCTATAGAAACTTATTATTCTGAAAAACAGGTAAATAACAAAAATCAATAGCTTTAATTGACTTTTGTATAAAATATATTCCAAAATAAAATAATTCATTTAAATTTTTTATTGGAGAACTCTAGGCAATAAGTGCTTCTTAAAAAGGAAAAAAAGGGGGAGGAAGGGCATGTACAGGTGAATAATAAGAATTATGAATAGGGTCAATACACATTATAAACATTGAAAATACCCCCAATGTGAAACTTTGATAACCAAATTATGGTTTTGTCTCCTTATCATTAATTTATCTTTGCTTGTAGTTTGTTATTTTAATATTTTAACTATATACTTCTACCTTTCTAGTAACATCCCTTACTTTGAAAATATATGTAATATGTAATATATTATAGAAAGATAACATTATAGAAAAACATAATATGTAAATATGTTAAATGTTGCTAGAATGCTGCAATCACCCAAGTATATACCATAAGAACTTCTATAGGTCAGTGGTACTGTTCCTTAAATAGTTAAATAACATGTGGGTAAAAGGAGTGAGGGGAGCTAGTAGAGATTAAAAGAAACCTAAAAGAAATGTTGACTATGTAATGTGTAAAGCTTCTTTGAATCTTAATTTGAAAATTTCTCACCAGAATACAGTTTGGAAACAGTTGCAGTAATTTGAATATAAGTTAAGTTTTAGATCATCTCGTGGGACTACTATTAATTAGGTGTGGTGATGACTTTGTGATTGTGTATTAAAGATATATATTAAAGGTTCATAGGTAAATTATGAGTAGAAAATCTGTTAGAGAAATATAATATCCAGGAGTGGCTTTGAAATGTAAAACTAGGCTGGGCGCAGGGGTGTCTTCCTGTAATTCTAGTGACCCTTGAGGATGAGGCAGGAGGATTGTGAATTCAAGGTAGGAACATATAACTTAATTGGACCGTGTCTCAAATAAATAAATAAATAAATAAATAAATAAATAAATAAAACAGGCTAATGGTATCACACACTGTCATCCCAGCACTCCGGAACACTGAGGCAGGAGTGCCTCATGTTTGCATCCAGCCTGGGCAGGTTAGCAACTTTCTGAGACATTGTCTCAAAATTAAAGGGAAAAGGGATAGGGACGTAGTTCAATGTGAAGGAAAATGATGATATGTTAATAACATTAATACCTTTGAAGTAGTTGGAGAGCACATGGGAATTAGGTGCAATCTAGTACTGTTATACAATATTGGAAATTTCTACAATAATTATGTTTCTAAAGTATGAGTGCTTGATTTTGCTCAAAGACAGAGTTTATAAAGGCAGGGCAGAGGGCACTAGGAAAATTATTGAAAGCATAGTTATCTTGAACTAAAAACTTAAATTTCTCATTTCTCTATTTTAAAAAAGATTCTATTGTAGATGTGCTCCTTTTTTAAGCTTTCATCTTAGATTTCAGATTTTTAAATATCATTTCCAAGTCACCATTTTATATTTGAAGTTGATTAGGTCTGATTTTGACCTTTTAGTTCCCCTTTTGGTTTAATTATGTCTTGTACTGTTCTTTTTTAAATATTTGCAGTCACACATTTTCCAGTTATTAACTTAGATGTTTGACTCTTTTTGACAAGTTTTTATTGTACTTTAAGATTTTTTTCATTAATGTTCAGTGCAGGTGTGTTCTATTGGAGTCCCACAGGAGTGTTTGCCTTTGTTTTTCATTTAATGTTGTAATCATTTTTTTAAAAGGAAGTGTTTTTTTTTACTTATAAATATTAATTGTATTTTATATGTGGTCCAAGACAAATTGTCTTCACACACAAATGCAAAAGTAGAGCTACAGAAAAATGGCGCTGGTGAAACCCATGCTACATAAAGGAATTCTAAATGTATATTGCCCAGGGTAGTTATTCAGTGCGCAATGATTGTTAAAGTCATAACCCCTTATTGTTTTCAACAGTGTCTCTCTTAAAACAATTTTTGGTACGACTCAATAGAGAAACTAATAAAGTCTTTCAAGGTAAAACTTGTCTGTGATGATAGGATGGTTTGAGTTCTGGAATTCTTTTGATGTTACTTGGCAGCCATTTCTATATAAGCACCTGCACATTTAAAAAATCTGTGATTTCCGACTTAGATCTATAGGACATGTGACAAGTGATGCTGTGAAGGACAGAGATAGGAGATAGACAGACCTGTGCCATTGTGTGTTTCCCACAGTACGACTGCAGTGAAAAATCAGGAAATCTTAACCAGAAAGATCTTCAAGTGGAATTCAGAATTCATTTTAGTTACAGTGTTTCCATTATATCATGTTGAATTAAAATAGGTGGAATAGTTTTTGTTTAATTTGTCACGGGTTGTAGCTGAGTTATTTTCTATCTATAATCACAAACATATCTATTCAGTTATAAATGTCTTGGAGTGGGATCGGAGCTCAGTGATTGAGTGCTTGCCTGTAGCACGTATAAAGCCTGGTTTTGATCTCTAGCACCACAAAAAGAAATTATAAAAGTTTTAAAAATTGTATTATGGAATAACTTTCCCAGTTTTGCCTTTTTGTGTGTCCCTTGCTATGAACATTTTGTCACTTAACTTTATATGATTAGTGACCTATTTTTCTATAAGTGATATATAGAATTCACATATGAAAAACTAAAAGATATCACAAAAAAACCCATGGTCCATGAATTTGGGTCTTTTTCCCATTTTCGGTGGTGTGTGTGTGTGTGTGTGTGTGTGTGTGTGTGTGTGCGCGCGATACAAAATAGTTACATTAAGCTTGAGTATTTTGTGAACATATGTGTCATGTCAACATTACAATCCCTTCCCTACCCTGTTTTAGGCTTTCCCCCACCCTCCCTCGTCACCCTTGACTCCCACTATCACACCCATTGGTTTTCTACAATACCTGTATTCTGAGTTTCTCTTATCAGCGACGCCATGCAATATTTCTCCTTCTGTTTTACTTCACTAAGTAGGATGGTCTCAAGTTGCATCCCTTTACCTACATTAGATCCAATGATACCTCTTCTGGGTATCTTTCCAAAAGAGTTCAAAAAATGCATAATGGAGATACGTGTATACCTATGTTTACAGCAGCAGAACTAATAATAGATAAATTGAGGAAGCCACTGAAACATGCATCAACATACCAATGTAAAAAAATTGTGATATATGTACACAGTGGAATTTGGCTCTTAAATTCATACATAACAGCAAATTATTGTATGTAGTTTTATATTATGTTAGTCTACTTATCCCCTTAGAAATCTTCACTTTTACAATTAAAATACTAATTTAAAAATATCCCTAAAATAAAAAAAATCCTTTATGTTGTAATAATCATGTTTTATAGTAAACTTTACACAGGTTTTTCAGATAATCAAAAGCCCTGAAGAAAAAGCTCATGTCATATTCCTTTTTCCAATTATACTCTATTATTTATAAATACCTTTCATTAGTAAGATTATAGGCAAAATGGTTATAATAAAACAAACCAATTTCAAGAACTGAAGTGCTTCCCATATATAACAGCAAAGAATTTTAGGATATTTTTTGAATGGAAATCTAATGAAATTTTAATTAGAAAGTTTACTTTGAAGTATACTGAACATGTCCGTTAATTTGGTACTTTGTTTTGAAGCCCTATTGCTTTAGTGGATGAAGATTTCAAAACCACTGGTTTTCATTCCAGTTTGTCCTTTTGATCACATTGCTGGTATTCTGAGCTATTGACATCATCATGGTAACCTCAGAAGATAAACGATACTTTTGTATCTCGATTCTTTTCTTTCTCCCTGTCCAGAGGCTATCCCTTGGTTTCTTTTTCACAAAAGGGTCAACGAGACTAGAGATGCAAGCCTCAAAAGTGTAATATATTATGGAACAAAAATTCCACATCTGGAAATGCATTATTATCAAATAATTGAACAAGTGTGTAAATACGTTTTCATAGCAATATATGCTAATGTAAACATGCTTATGGATTATAGCATTGTTCATGCAAAAATGGCAATAATGTTGATCAAGAGGGAATTGTTTATAATCCCTCCAAAAATGTAGAAAGCTTTATTTTTCCCCATAGCCTCACCAATATTTGTTGTTTTTTGAGTTCTTGATAACAACTGTTCTTTTTGGAGCAAGGTAGAATCTCAGTGTAGTTTTAATTTGCATTTCTCTGATTGTTCAAGGTGCTGAACATTTCTTCTTGTATGTGTTGGTCATTTGTACTTCTCAGAAGTCTGTATTTTCAATCACCAATCTTGTGATTAGGTCTTTTATTTCGAGGAGTCTGCTGTTTTCAGTTCTTATTCTAATTAGCAGCCAACTGTTTAAGGAGTAGCTGGCAAATCTTTTTTCCCATTCTGTTGCTTCTCTCTTTGCTCTGTTTACTGTTTCCTTTGCTGTGTGGGAGATTTTCAGTGTTGCATAATCCCTTTTATTGATTCTTGGTCTTATCTCTTTTATAATGGATCATGTACTGAGAAACTCCTTGCCTATGTCTATGTCTTCAAGGGGGTTGTTTATTTAATCTTCAGCAGATTCTATTTTTTCTTTTAATATCTAGGTCTTTGATCCATTTTGATTTGATTTTAGTATAGGGTGAAAGATGTAGGTTTACACTCATTTTTCTGTAAGTGTATAAGTATCATTTTTTCAAGAGGCTATCTCTTCCCCCCCATGATTTTGGTCTGTTCATGAAATATCACATGGCCAGAGCTGCCTGGAGTTGTCTCTACATCCCCAGTTATGTGCCATAGACCACTTGTCTGTTTTTGTCAGTACCATGTGGTTCTCGTCACTGTTGGTTTGTAACGTAATGCCCAGGATTGTGAAGCCTCCTGCTTTTGTCTTGTTGCTCAGGATTCCTTTCAGTTTTCTGGATCTCTTATGATTCCATATACATATTAAGAGTGATTTTTTTCTAGTCCCATGACAAATGCTTTTGGTATTTTGATTGGAATTGCATTGAACATGTGTATAAGTTTTGTATTGTCATTTTGACAGTATTAGCTCTGCCTCCCAGAAGAGGCCATGGGGAAAGAGAAGATGAAAGAGTGGGAAAGGGAAATAAAAATGATTAAGTCAGTTCCCAAGTTCAGTGTAATTTTTATGTAGCAAAAATATTATTGTAATATTATTGTAATAAAAATAATATTTTGGGTGTAAACTGAAGGGAATAGTTAGAGAAATTAGGGTTCCCTGTGCAGTGGTATATAATGAAGCCATAAAGGTACAGATATATATTTAGCAGTCATAAAATAAGTTCACAGTAAAATATAATGTAAAACATCAGAAAAATATTTATAACATTACAGTATGATTTCATTTATGCCTGTGTGTATTTTTGCACTGTGTACGCATATATCTAAATTTCCAACAGCTGCATAGCAAATTGTTGAGTTTCTGTAAACTCCATGGAGATTGGAAATTTTGTAAACTTTTAAAAACCATTGTATATAGAATGCACTCAGTAGATACTTGTAGAACTATTGAATAAAGGGGTATATATAAATATGGAATCACATTTTTGCATTTCCAAAATTAGTTATGAAATAATGCTTTCAATTGCTTCCAAATTAAAAATCTATATGCTTTGTTTAATTTTGAGGACAAACATCTGAAGAGTTGTTATTAATCTTTTTCAGGTATCCTTGAAGTAGTATAAGTGAAATGTGTGAAAAGAAAAAATTGCCAGCAAAATAAAAATTGTTTGAAGGAATATATGTCATAGAATTTCTGAAGTACTCCTGTTAATATTTAATTTTTGGACTGAATGAATCTGTTGGCAGTTCATTCATGTGGCTTTAATTTTGGAAGGAAAAATATATTTGAGACAAACTCCATATGGTATACTCTAACTTTTGTTAAGTAATTCAATACTTCTTACTTAACAACTCAACTTTCCCAAGGGCTTCGATTTTATGTGGCATTTCAGAGATAGAGCATGCACCATTACTCTTTAAACATCTACTTTAATCGTGCTTTTAATTTTCCAGACTTTACATAGAGACACAGATCTGTTGACAGAGCAAAGGAACTACAAATCCTGTCCTTTCTACTTTGTCACTCTGGCTCCTTGGGAAATTAATTTCAGGTGTGTAGTAGGGTAATTTCATACCCAGAGTTCTTTGATCCTGAACTGCAACATGGGTAGAATGTAAATAACTCAAGTTTTGCCACCCCCCCTTTTTTTCCTGAAGTAAAGTCCTTGTGGAAAGGTTCTCTCTTCTAAAGGAGATGTCACACATTAAGTCGTTTTCACTACATGTATATTTTAGACACTTCAGTGAAAGAGATGCCTGATTTCAGCATTGAGTTTGTAATTTTTAAATAAACCACAATAACATTGTAGTTTGGTTTACTACGTATAAAGTGGAATTCTATATATTAGCAAGGTAAAACTCCTTCCCAAACCTATGTATTTTAGTAGCCGAAGAGTCAAAAGTAGTTAATTATCTGGGTATGCTTAAAGAGTCCAAATCTTCAGTAAGGTTTCAAAAAGGAGTTTGAAAACATGAGCCATTTATTTGGTGCTCAGGCACAGACCAAAGATGCAGACTCTTAGCGAACTCTGAATTTAGTTAGAAATGATTTTAGTCAGTTAGAACTGAGCAGGGAAATAGTTAAGTTCTTGAATTCAACCACAGCAAGAATTTTTTATAAAATGATTCAGGATAGTACCATAAGAGAAAAATTAATGAAAGAAAATTATATCTGATCATTGAAGCATGCTATATCCATGCATAAATTTAGGTATTCAAGAAGGAGACTCACGAATGTTTTAAAATTCAGAGAAAGTTTATGAGAGTTTGGGAATAGAGCATTCCTCAAAGTAATGACATCCTTCTAAAATTTGGTTAATTGAAGTACAATTTAAGCATAGCAATATCCATGGCTTTTAGGTTTACAATTCAATGTTTTTGACAAATCTATTGTTATGTAATTGTCACAGTATTTCTATTACTCTGAGAATTTCCTGTTTTTTTTTGTTTTTGATTTTTCTCCCAGTTGCGTTCCTAAGTGATCACTGATATGATTTGCACTCATACAGCTTTACCTTTACTAACATGTCATAGCAAGAAATAGTTATGTAGTCTTGTGTTTTTAACTTGTAATTATTTTGAGATCTATCCATGTGTGAATATTAGTTTATTCCTTTGTATTACTTAATTTTACAAATTGTACTAATATATCCATTCACCAACTGCTGACTTTTATTGTTGTGTGTGGACATATCTGTTGACAACCGGTAGACAGCTGAGTCACTTCCTTTGTGTGGGTGATCAAGGATAAAGCTGCTCTAAACATTCATATATAAGTCTTTGCATAAGCAAGCACATGTTTTCATTTGTCTGGGTAAATACCTGAGAGTGCTATGGCTAGATTGGATCATTAGTATATGTTTAATTTTTTGAGACAGTATCTCACTCTGTAGTCCAGGGTGGTCCTGAACTCACTGTGTGCCCAGGCTGGCCTTGAATTTGCAGCAATCCTTCTGCCTCGGCCGGTTTATGTGGTCCTTAGGGCCCTGCAAGCACTCTAGCCGCTGTGCTGTCCTCCAGCCCATGTTTGACTTTTAAGAACCTGCCATGCTGCTTTCCACAAAAGTAATTACATCCTTTCATATTTCTTTCTCTTTTTTCAGTAAAGCATGGACAGTCTAGTTGCTCCACATCATTAACACTGTCAGTTTTTGTTTTGTTCTATTCTAGGATCTTCCACTCTAACCTGGCTGTAACGGCTTCTCTTTGTGGCTTGTGTTTTGCATTTCTTCATGTCTAATGAGGGATGTGCTTGTTTTTTATATCCCTTATTTTATTAAAATTTTCTGTAAAATTTTGACCACTTTCAATCAAGTTATTTGTTTATTGAGTTTTAAGAGTTCTTTATATATAATCTGTATGTAAGTGCTTGATCACATAGACATTTGAAAATATTTTCTCCCAGCTCATGTCTTCCCCATTCCTTAAGTGTCTTTAAAAGAGCAAACATTTTAAATTTTTATGAAGTCTAATATTTTATTTTATGGTTTGTGATTTTTATAACCTTTATAACAAATCTTTGCTTAACCCAAGGGCATAAAAATGTCTTCTATGTTTTTATCTAAGAGTTTCATACTTTACTGTCACATTTAAATCTGTGAGCCATTTCAAGAAAACAACTAAAGTACATTTATTTCCCTCTTTTTCTTTTTCTTTTTTATTTCCTCCTTCTTGTTCCAATACCATTTTTCCGTTTTGACAGTTATATCCCTTGTTCATTAAAGTTCTTTTGTATTTTATCAAATCCAGTTCACCACACACACACACACTTTTCTAGACTGCCCTTTGTTCTGCATATTTACCAGCATACCAATCTGAATTACTTTAACTAGTAAAATATGAAATTATCATAGGTCTTTCACCTTTTTGTCCCTTTTACAGAGTTGTTTGTGTTCTTCTGATTTTCATACATGATTTTAAACTATAAAATTGGTGTAACTAAGTAATGTGTGTGTTGTAGAAATTCAGAGGTTATTAAGAAGAAAAAAACTGACAAATGTGCTTTTGTATTTAAACTAAAACACATATAAACCTATTAAACATATTAAGAGGTTATTTTAAAGAATATTTAGAAAACTAATTGTAAGAATATATTAAAATGGTTAACAGAAAACATCAGAGACTGTAATTATTGTCCCTTAGATCCCAAATGTAGTTGAATAAGCTTAGTAGTAAGTTAATCTCTTACCATGCATTATGTTTCATTAAATATTTCTGAGATAAAGATTTCTGAGTAGTCTGGGAAAGTGAAATGTTCAAATTCACAGTTGCTAACGATACTGGACATACTTTTTCTCTTTTTGTGTTCTTGAATCTGTTGTTAATAGAAATAAATCTATTCAATCCACTATATATTTAAAATATGCAAATTACTAGTAATTTGTAATTATTTGTGTATAAGAACAAGGAAATATTTATTTGTTCATTTATCTGTCCATAGATGTCTGTCTTATTTCCATATTTTGACTATTTTGCATACTACACAGAGTACGAGAGTGCAAATATGTCTTTGACATCTGATTTCATTAATTTTGGATATATACTCCCAACACTGGGACTGCTGGGTAGTTCTATTTGAAATGCTTTTAGGGAATCTCTAGTTTTTTAATAACAGATGCATCATTTTACTCCACATATTTTTCAACAAGTTTTTTGGTAATAGCCGTCCTAACAGATGTAGATGGTATCTCATTGTGTGTTTATTTGTATTTCCCTAGTCATTAGCAATCTTGAGTACTTTTTATATACTTTTTGGCTATTTATATATCTTTTTTAAACAAAAATCTCTTCAAGTCCTTTGTCATTTTCTCTTAACCAGGTACTGTGGATCTTTTTCTGTTGAGTTGTCAGAATTTCTTCCATGTTTTGGATATTAACCCCTTATCAAGTGACTAGTTCCCACATATTTTCTTCCATTTCATTGGTTGTCATTTCACTATGATTATTTCCTTTGTTCTGTGAAAATTCTTGGTTTGACTAAATACCATTTATTTATTTTTCCTTTTATCACTTATGGCTTTGGTGCCATAGCTGAGAGGCCATTGCTAAGCCAAATGTCTAGAACCCTTTTTCTTACATTATCTCCTAGACGTTTTATTATTTCAATAAACTTCAGTAGAGCTGCTTGAAAAATAGAATCATCATTTGATGCATGCTTGATAAAAGCATAGTATTTGATAAAACTACTATGAACTAAGTCATTGGTCAGGAAATCAGTGACCACTGGCCTAATCCAGCAGCCTGCTCCTGTTTTTATAATTAAAGTTTTAGTGGTAGACAGCCATACCACTTTGCTTGGGTATTTTCATTGGTTGGCTTCGTGCCAGTGTGGTGGTATAGTTAAGACAAAGACTGCATGTCCCAAGAAGCCTAACGTATGTACTCTGGCTCTTTGCTAAGTGGATTTTTAGAGGAGATTCAGGGTTAAGTAAGGGTGAGAAGCCTGAAGAGCCATTATGGAAAAGAGTAAGGGTGTTTGGGTATTATTTATCGAGGGCTGACTTGAAGTTTGAGGGGAAAAAAAGCTCTAGAGAGTTTGAATCCAAGATTAAGGTGCATGGACTCCATTATAAGGGTGATAAACATCTAGTAAACATGTATTAGTGGCAAAATAACATAATCACATGTGTGTTTACAAAAGAGGTACTTTCTGAAATATGGAAAGATAAATAAATGTATATATTATTACTATAGTTCAGGTGAGACATGATGGAAAAATATTTTCCCCCATTTTATTGATATGTATGGAAGTGACAGAATTTAATGAGTGATTATTTGGAAATGTAAGAAATAAATGATGCTAATTTTGATGGCAATACTATTGTGTAGGCTTTGGCGTTTTTAAGTATGTTGAGTTTGAGGTAATTGAGAGAATTCTTCCGGAAAGTGTCCTTTAGGCAGATAGATAAAAAGTGTGCGGAGCTCAGCGAAAATATTATGTGGCTCTCTTAGTACCTTGATGCTTCCATCTTGATCCTGAATTTTGCTGTAGAGATGATGAATGACACAGAATATAGTGTAGTAGTGATAAACAATGGCAAAAGTAATTGGAAAGTGTAATGCTGTTACAAAAACTGCAATAAATTGACCATTTGCAGGGGTGTTACCAATAGACTAAAACAGAAAGTGAATGCAAATATTGTTTTACTTGAATCATCTCAGCTTCTGATACTAATTATTGCTTATTTTATTGTTCTGATTTGAGAGAGATGAGCTCTTATTCATAAATAATAGTGTAAAGGGGATTCTTTATTGCACAAAGGGTAGGAAAATGATTGGGAAAATTATAATTCACCAGTACATGAAATTGTAACTACATACCCTATTTTCTTCAATGTCAAATATTATTCACAATCTCCCATACACACCAAGAAAAAGCAGCTTGCTTTTTCCAGTATGCTTTAATTTAATAGATATTCAGAAGATGCTAATGAATCAATGAAACACTCAAGTAGTCCCATAGCCAACAATTATATTACATAGGTGGCACCATGCTCATTAGTTTTAAAAAATACATAAGCAAAATAAATCAGGATCTTAAGAACTGCATACATTCCTATAAGTATTCCTTGGTCCTCAAGTTGAATGTAGTTATTATGTATCACAAATACATACTAACAAAAAGAATAATTTTGGAAAAAAATAAGTGAAGCATAAGAGAAAATGGGGAGTAAGTAACACAAAAATACCAGATGAGTGAGGTCTCTGAGGAGTAACATGACATACTGTTTAACAGTGTAATGTCGTGACCTGCAAGGTTATTATAGAGATGAATTACTCCTGAAATGTTGCAAAAATTTCACATCTTAACCTTATTCTTCATATGTAAAACTTAAACTTTTTTGTCTGAAAGCGAAAACTATATATTCTTGACAAACACTTAAGTACTAGTACACATGTCCTTTCTGGACATTAACATGAAGGCTATGTAAAAACTAAAGTATATTAATTCATATAAGCACACAGGATTCTAGGGACATGACCTTTAGCTGGTAATCTTGGAATGATTCGTTTTGGAGGTAGAATTTCAATTTTACGTACATGTAAAAACCATGTTGGGCAAACACCATTTCTAGATAAAGCACATACAAGAATGCACCCATGAAAACGTCTTGAAACCTGAAGAATACCACAAATATTTAGTTTGGTCATGACTTTTTTTTTTTTTTTTGAGACAGAGACTCTCTCTCAAGTCCATCTGGTCCTTAGCTCACTATGTAGTCCAGGCTGGCCTTGAGCTGGGCCTCTACTTCCTGTCATGATTGTTTTGATTAACACAGATGTTGCATATAAGAGTAGCCTGTGTATGCAGCAGAGGCATCATTGGTAAGATAGGATAAAGAACTAGTTCATGGTACTTGCCTCGGCAAGTATTTCATTGATATACTAAAATAGGAACGATACAGAGAACAAGTAGTTTGTGAAGTCCTTAAGAATATAGTAGAACATTCTAAATACTAAAATACTGAAGAGGCAATAGAAACTGAATTTGAGGAGAGATTCAAAAGTACTCCCGGCTCTGTGGCACCTTTTAATATGAAGGTATTAAAACAAACACCAGTCATCAAATAGGACTAATATTATTTTGTAGAGGAGCATCAAGGTTGGCTAACGTGGGTTAGTTCACACATATTTGTAAAGAGGAAAATGGCGCAAATATGTCATGGGAAATCAAAATGAAAGAAATGGAAGAAAAATTCTGTTTTCTTATCTGTGGATTTACATAGATACATGTTTCATGGAAAGGTTTGGTGTTAAGTAATAAAAAATACCTGGAACCAGAGGCTGGGGGTGAAGCTCCAGTGTAGCGTATTTGCCTACCATGTGTAAGGCCTTGGGTTTCATCCCTAGCAGTGCAAGAAACAAAAATACTTAGACATGTCAGCCTCCAGGTGCTACTTTCCTAATCCGCCCATCTCTATGCTCTATTCCTGATTCATTCTGAATTTGCATTTGCTGCCTTCTCTGTAGGCTTGTCCAAACCAAGGCCCACTGATTGCCTGCAGCCCAGGATGGCATTGAACATGGCCCAACACAAATTTGTAAACTTTTTTTTTCAACATTAGGATATTTTTTGCAATTTTCATTGCCCAATTGCATTAACTATATTAAATATTTTATTTATGGCTCAAGACAATTAATTTTCACTTAATGTGGCCCAGGCAAGTCAATCAACAGGTTGGACACCAATGAAAGTTACATAAAACTTCTACTCTCATCTTATTTATGGAACGTGATTGACAGTAAGAATTTTTGTGCTGTTTTCCTTGTGAAGCAATGGATTATCCTTGGTTGATAGTTCTGTGAGGACACATTTTTCTAGTGGTTTCCAGCAACTGGTATATATTTAGTGTCAAAACTGCAAAGGATTTTAAGCTCCATATAATGTTAAAGTTAAAGTTTTAATTTGAGTCAATTTAATTCTCTTGTCAGTTGTCAAACCCAATTAAAGTTGTGCCTCATCTCATGCTGAAAGAGAAAATTAATTCTGAGGTACAAGATGTAGCTTCCTCAGAAAAGAAATCCAAATTCCAGCCATTTTGAGCTCCTTGGTCATTAGTTTTTATATTTCCAAGGAATGCCAACAAGTACTGTCTGAACATCGGTGATTGGTAAGTGGTATCAGCACTTTTAAGTTCTCTTGAGAAAGCATGAGAGACACTATTTTAGCAATAGATTTCTTTCTCTTTCTTCATTTCGGTTCTGGTGGTATTAGCATTCAGTGTATTCATTTGCCTTACTCTTTGCATGCTCACAGAATAACCCTTTAAAATCTAAACCAGACCATGGCACACCTGAATTCTATCCAGAGGCTTGCCGCTACCTGTGAATGAGTAAAAGTACCTAACCTGCAAGGCCCCACATGACCCAGCTTCCAATTTTTTTTTTTTTTTTTTTGAGACGGGGTCTCGCTCTGTGGTCCAGGCTGGTCCTGAATTCACTTCAGAGCCCAGACTGGCCTTGGACTCACGCCAATCCTCCTGTCTCAGCCTCCAGATTGCTGGGATTACAGGCGTGCGCCACCATGCCCAGTTTAGGTGGTGCTGGGGAATCAAACTCGGGTACTTAGCGCTTGGCTTAGCGCTTGCTCAAGCGCTTTAACCGCTGAGCCATTCCTCCATTCCCTCCAGCTTCCAATTTGCACTCTGAGTCCATCATATATGCCTCTCACCGTTTCTTGTTCTAATGTACTTGTATTGGGCTCAGTATCCTTGAAAATAGCCAGGCCTGTGTCTGTCTCTGAGTCATACGACTGATACACACTGCCTTACTCTGTTCCACCTGTTACTGAAGTATTGTCTTGTTGACAGTTGTTCTGAACATGTACCTGAAATTGCAGTTCCCTAACCTACACTTCCTGCTTCTCTTGCTTTGTTTTCCTTCTGAGCCTATCACTGTCTTTCAGCATGTGTATTTTACTTAAGCATTAATGTTTTATATTATCTGACTCAAAACTAGAATCCAAACTGCAATAGGGGATGGACTTCGTTTTTCTGTTCACTTCTTACTCTGTAATGTCTAGAATAATGCCTGGTATGAGGTGAAATCTCAATAAATATTTACTGAACACAGGAATGAACTGTATCTCTTCTTCTCTCTCTGTGTCTGTCCTCCTCCCTCTGTGGTCCTTTTTTATGTCCTCAAGTGGTGCTGGAGAACAATAATTTCTCATTAGCTTCTATCTATTGCCAAGGCTACCAATTTCTCATTGACTTTCAGAAAGAACCCTATCTGATTGACACTTGTGTTAATTACGCTAGAGGTAATTCCTACTCCAGCCTTCTAGGTGTCTGATTTTAGAAAGATGATTATTTTAAAGTGTTATCATTTTTTTGGAGTTTGTAAGAAGCCTGTCCACTACTTGAGTACAAAGGGTACCGACAGTGTCATGACTATGCATATATTCACCCCTGTGTTCCTAATAATTGTACAAGACCTAAAACTTACCAAGATTTTAAAATATTTTTTAATTTAAAAAGACTAATATCACTCATTCTTTATATGCTCACAGCCCTACCAACCTCCTAGGTAAATGTGTTTCTCACCTGAAGCGAGCAGAGCAGGAGTGGTTGGTGGCCATTTGTAGTTCCCTTCGTAGGGTTTACTTTGCACAAGTAGTCAAGTAGTGGAGTTTTTTGAGAAAAGGTAAGAAGACAACTTTTGGTAGAGACCTACCAGGATCGCAAAAGTAAGGAAGTAAAACAATCCATCCTTCAAGGTGTGTGTGGGGGCCGAGGGGTGAGCAAGTTACTGGGGATCACACCCATCAACTCATTGCCTGCCAAGTATGGAAGCCTCAGACAGGATGTGTAATATAATAAGGTCCATACTGTGGAAGCTAATTAGATATGCCAGGTCGTGTTAATTGTATTTCATAAACAAGAAACTTTTAATAGGCCTTTTAATTTCCCTTGAGTATTACTTCCTTCCTTTCTACCACAGGATGTTGTCCAAGCATCTCTGGTCATTGCTAATTACCTCTTTGCCGTAGGCAAGAAAAGTTCTTACTGTCATTCCAAAAGCAGCCATAGGCAAAATGATTCATAATTCACAACTATTTGAGTATTTACCATTTTTTCATCTGTGTGGTTATTCACGTCCCATCTTCACAGTTGCTTTGTTACTTTGAAGATTTTTTTTTTCGTTGCTTAGAGCTATTTGATCTTATCTATCCCTCTGTATTTTGAGCTAGACTTTCAGGTCCTGTGGGTCTGCATCTATTCTTATCTAACCCAGGGAATCAATATTCCCAGTTTCTTAGAAGATCATGGAATTAAGAGCTTATTATCCTGAATTAAGAACACATCTCACTGGACTCAAACTTTTGAAATGTTATGGCTTCATAAAGATTTTATCTTTACTTATCTCCCCAAATTTTTAAGATATTTAACAAATGAATATAACAACAAAATATATGGAAAATAAAAATAGAGATTTGAGATAATAAAGATGGGTATTTGCTTCTTATAGCACTAAACTTCTTTCTAATTTAGTATAAAGTTATACAAAAGGAATAAAGCTATAAGAGTTAAAATTGGAATGGTGACAACAAGCAAATGAGACTTTTAAAAAAACGTCTCTATGAAGGTAGCACAACTGGAAATAAAGTGAAAGGGTACTTATAAAAATTACTCAAAACTAATAGCATTGAGATTGTTCAGCAACATTTCCTTTGTACCAGAATACTATGAATCAGTGGATTCTAAATTACAGCCTGTGTTTCTATACTTAGTAAAACCATAGTTACATGTAAGTACAGTGTGAAAATCATACAAGGATTATTAAATTTTGTCATCTATATCTTTTCATTGGAAGTTGAGGATATAGTCTCCCCCACAAAAATCATACACCAGAAGGGAGAAATATGCAGGAACAAGGATAATCTAGATCTCACCAAAGTGCTTCAGTGATGTTTTAAGATAACAGAAATTAGGCAGGCCTGGATAACACAAGCAAGTTAGGCAGGCCCAGATAATCCAAGTTGGTATCTTAGAGACTGTATGAAGAAAGGTAGTGGAAATCAGTGGTACCTGGGAAGGTACTGGTGGTACAAAATGTATGATTGAATGCTTGGGAATAATAAAGGAGGAAATGATAAAGAAGAATAATGCAATGAAGAAAGGTTATTTGAAACCAGAGGAAGAAAAATAGAAAAGTGTTTATATAGTCATACTCTAACTATGAAAACAATTATATTGTGGTATTCAGAAAGTAAAAATTTTAAGAAGACTCTACCTAGGCATGCTGTTTAGTCATATTTTTAATATTTTCTTAGTCTATGCTTATGATACATAATACATTTATCTTGGTGAATTGAGATATATATATATATATATATATATATATATTATATATATATAAATAAAATCTTAATCATTTTTATTTCCCTTCCCACCTGATGCTAGAACAGTTTATCTGGCCCAATGAGCACAATATTGAGCAGGTGAAGGAAATCCAATTTCAAAGTAGAACTTGACCTGTACTGAAAATCTTGACGTTATCTTAGTAGTAAAAATGCTATTTACTGATTTTGCTGGTTTTTATTTATTGATATTGTTTTATTGATAGTTGAAAGTATCCTATTTTAAAAATTTTAAAATGTCCACATTAATTTCAAAATCAGTTTAAATATAAACAATTTTTGATATAAGATCGTGGGTACAGCTCACATTATCCAAGGCATAAATGGGGAGTGATAGGAAGTATGAAGCTTGCCAATAGCCTCAGGTACAGAGGGAATCAGGAGATACTGATAGAATTTAATGGAACAAAATATTTAATGTATTGCTGTAAATTACAAGGGTGATCAGTAGAAATGAGTCCAATAATATGTATATGAAAAATATTAGGAAAAAGAATAAAGAAAATTAATAAATCAAATATACATCTTTTATGCTTAAGAAAATAGACTATATGTATGTTAGTTAGTGATATGGAGTTTACGATGATGAATTCTATAAGAAGCAGCAGCTCAGGCTGCCTTAGGGAGGTGGCACTGTGGTAGAGACATAGAGAGAAAATATTGTCACCGTATTCTTTGCTTTGTTACGACAAGTATCTATCATTTTGGTTTAAAAAAAACATGTAGTTTTTCTGGCCTTATGACAAAGTGAGCACTCCAGGAACTGTCAAGTGATTACATATGAGATAGAATATGTGTCACTGGACTCAAAGGAGGTAGGGATGGATTCTGAGAAGCCCCCTAGCGCCCCACTCCAACTCTTTGGCATATGAGGTGAGAATATGGAATGGAGGAAGCTTGGAGAGGCAGAAGTACCAGGTTATGGATGACTATAGTGCCACTGTCTATATGGGCACTGTGAATATCAATTCAGAACCAAGATACAGAAAAGAAAACAAACAAACAAAACACCTAAACATGGGACTTTGAACTAACTAGGACTTTTTAAAAGGGAGTAAAGCAAATCTGCTTTAATGGTAACCTTTGGCCATGAACAGAAGCCAGAGCAAATCCTATTGGCTATTGAATTATACTGAACTCCATTAATGTGTGCAATTAATGCATGGTAATAAAAATAAATCTTCATTGGGCATTCTGCTTCATTTATGTGCTTTCACACATAAGTATGAAATGATGATCTCACTGTCAAAGAGCACTAAAGGGGCTGGGAGCGTATCTCAGTGTAAAGTGCTTGCCTAGCACGCGCAGAGCCTTCCCTTCCCAGTACTGGGAAAGCAAAGAACAAAGAAAAGAAATACCCAAGAAAGAAAATAGCAGAAAAACAACAATCAGAGAATCAAGGGAAATAGCCACCACACATGGAGACTTCCCCTACTAGCTGGTCCCAGGGGTGAAGGCCTGTAACTGTAGCACTATGTGAGCCTGAGAGAAGATCACATGTTAGAGCCCAGCCTAGGCAGTTTAATGACCTAGTCAGACTCTGTCTCAAAATCAATAATTGAACAAAAAAAGATGAAGAGATAGTTTAGTGTAAAGGCCATGGGTTCAAGTCCCAATGCCACAAATAAATAAATAAGTAAATAAAAGACTCTCCACACTGCTGACACGACACAACATTTGTAAGACATGGTAGTCCCTAACCTTTTGGCACCAGGGATGAGTTCAGTTTAAGACCACTCTGGGAGTTGAGGGGGTGGGTCCTTTTTGCATTAGGTTGTTGGAGGATAACATTGAAATGTCAGTATTTAAAAATTTAACAGATATTTGTTAGTCTGGGTGTGGAAGTATTTTCCATTCCGAACACTTACTATAAAGCTCTGTTGAATGAGACAGGATGGGAGTCGAATGAGTTAAAACAAAGTGGGCATGATGTGTCAAAATGTCACTTTGCACCACTTAGATACATATGATTATTTATCAACTAAACATTAAATAAAAATATTTGCCATTTGATTAGAATCGAAGCCCCAAAGTGTGAATTCATGTACAGTATTCATGTTGTATCCTCTGGTGATTTGTTCCATGACCACCTTGTATACCAAAATCTATAGCTGCTCAAGTTCTTTCTATAAAGTTGTGTGTTTTTATATATAGCCTTGTCTGATCCTTCCATATAAATTAGATCATTTCTAAATTACTTGTAATGCAGTGTAAATGCTATGTAAATAGTAGTTACACTACTTTATGGTTTAAAGAATAACAAAAACAAAGTCTGCACATAATTCAATATGCACACAATCTTTTCTCCAAATATTTTCAAACTCCTGTTGGCTTAATCCATAGGCACAGACCTGGTGGATACAGAAGGTTGCCTGTATGAAACTTTGATCTATGATAAAGTTGGCTTTACTTAAGACTTTGTAAAAGAAGGACTCATCAGTAAGCGTTATGGGGAACAACTGGTTTTCCATGTAGAAAGATCCTTAAATCACAGAAGTCACAAAAACAAATCCCAGAAGCATTGATGACTCTAAGGCTTCAAAAAATTCAAAATATAAGGAAATTGTTGAGTCATATAGAGAAGGATTTTTAAGACAGAAAAGATCTGAGTATAAAATATGACATGTATAATTTTGATTACTTTATATTTAAGTACCACTGTTCATCAAAACACAGTAGAACAAGGGGGAAATGAAGCCACTAAGTTGGGTAATCCTTTTGTAAAGCAAATTAAAAATTAGTTTCCAGGAATGTGAGCAATGAATAAGAAAAAAAACAAGCCAGTAATAAATAGTAGTGAATATATTAAGATAGTTCTATCACAGGCACATACCTACAAGCTATAGACAAAAATATTTTCAAATATTTTACTAATTTAAAAGCAAAATGAGAGTGAAATTATATAGCACCACCCACCTACCAGAATGACAAAACTTAAGAAACTTCACAGAGGTTGCGTATCAGTAAGAGAACTGTTATACTCTACTGATGGAGCTGAAATCAGAACCTGAAAAAAAATGAATTGTTATTTTTTCCCAAATTAGAGCACTTACATACGCTATAGTCAAAATATCATGTCTAGAGATATTACTTAGAGGAATTCTTGCACATTTTTCTCTAAAACACCTATATAGGAATTTTACTAAACTAGAAAGAATCAAACTCAAATAGCTAGAGGTTAAGGAACAGAAAATGTACATTATAGATACACATAACACACATGTACATTTATGTATTCTTTACATAATGGAACATTGTAGTAAATAGTGAGTTCAGCTGTATGCAGAAGCATGCTCCAATATGTTTGAAAATGACATTGGGACAATAAGCATCACATCTCAAAAGATATGTATGGTATGGTGAAAAAAGTAAGAAATGTGTTACTGAGTATATAAGTAGGTGATAAAACAACTATAAAAACAGAAAAGGAATACTAACATTCAAGGTAGTCATAGCGAATTGGGGTTGTGGAAAGGACATCGATGCAAGATACAAGTAGAAACTATTCCTTGGGGTTTAGATATTAACTATTTTATGCTTCATAATTTGCTGGCATGGTATACATTATATATATTAACAATACAAAGAGTTAATGGGAAAATTCACAATTCCAGCAAACAGTGTCAGAGAAAAAGCAACAGGAAAAATAAGAATTAGAATAGAAAAGAGTCAGAAGTGCGATTAGAATCTCAAGTACAGGAAGTCCTATGCAGTTGCTGAGAGCAAGCCATAAATTTGGCTGTAAAGCTCTTAGCAATTGGGGCAAAGAAGGAATAAGTGATTATGTGAGTCATGACATTCATAAAACTAAAGAGAACTATTCCTGGTATTACATATCTGTTGCTGGCATTGGGATAAAGAGATAATTCAGTCTAAAAACCGAAGTGTAATTCTCCAAATCTTAGTGCATATTTCCCCACTTCTCTGCACAGGTCTGTCTTTAGGCAACCTGAGGCTGCAAAGCCTCAGATGGAAGAATGGGGGGCAGGGGGTGGGGAGGCTTTAGGAAAAGGAGCCCTTGAACGTCTGCTTATGACTCTGGAGCCCTGTATGCGCCTGCAACATCCTGTAGCTACATAGAGGGTAAAAGAATTGCTAGGCAACTCGCCTGGATTTGTTGGCTGTCCCCAGGAGCAGGGGAGAACATGAGTATATGAACTAGAATGCTTGTTTTCTAATCCCACTGTGTTTAGAAAATATTATCAAAGACAGAATATGATTTATTTTAAATGATTTTTTCAGTGGGCCATTGAAAAAACTGTTTTGAAAGGAACTTTTAATGGATAGTTTAATGTTACATAACATAATAACATATAAAAAATATTAATCAATTATTGTTTGGTGATGACCATTGCTTTTGTGAGGAATATGTAAATATATTTGGAGACATTTGTAGGTCAACTCCCCACTCACAAAATTTCTGTCTGTCTGTCTGTCTACCTTTTTATCTATCTTCCCTGCCTAGTAGTTACCTATGAGACCTATGATCCTTGTCTAGTTGACTCCCGTCTCCTTTAAAATTCAGCCACATTTTCGACTTTCCCAGTCTCTCAACACTTGGAAAAATATCATTTTTCTCTTTTAGTTCAAAAAGTATCTTACATGTATCAAAATTTCTGTCTACGTATGTTGAAGGTCAGTTATCCATTCAGTCTTAAATTCAAATTCAAGGAGATGGTGATCAGACATTTGTGTAGCTACCTAAGTCCCCTCTAACAGGGAATTATTGTTAATAATGTGACTTACATCTGTTCATTGCTATATATTTTCAAAGTGGTTTGATTTCTGTTGTCTATTTTCTCTTCATAACATTTCTGAAAAGAGATATTATAATTTATATTTTACAAATGAAGAACTCGGCACACAGAAATAAGCTGCCTAAGAATATAAATAGTAATTTCATAATATCTGCCAAAATTAAATATACATTTACCCTTGACCAGGTGCCTTCAGAACTTAACTTGTGGAAATAAGTCTTAACATGGGAAACTTAACTTTTAGAAATCACTCTTAAGATGAGAGTAACAAAATTATCAATGTAAATTACTATAAATTACAATATTGTACCAGCAAGAAACTTAACAGAAATGTTTATCGAAAAGGAATAAATTCATAAACTATAGGATGTCTTCTCAAAGGAGCTATACAAAGGAGAAAGGTCAATCTCTGTTCCCTGTGCAGGAGTATTTTCTGAATATACTGTTATATGCAAGAAGAGAAAGGTCTGTGTAATATTGTTTATTTGGTACACATATTGTTATTTTATATTTAGAAAGATATTGTGAAAAGATAAACTCTAGTAAATATAATTATAGAAGACAAGGAAAAATGGAACTTGGAAAGGAAATGTGAAGACTCTTTTTCTGAAAATAACTTATTCCATAGTTTTGATTTTATAAATATGTAAATGACTTAAGTGATTGTAAAACAATGTTTTAGGAAAGGTAATGTCTTAGTTACTTATTTGGTAGTGGGACAAGATACCAGACATCCACAAATTAAGAGAGAAAAAAATTTACTTTAGCTCACGGTTTCAGAAGGTCTCACAGTCCATTTGAGGAAGCTGGCAAAGGTGGAAGCACATGGCAGAGGTCTAGTCAAAGAATACCTCTTGACATCATGACAGATAGAAAGCCAAGTGAGGGACAAAGGGTGTCAGCTCCTTTACCAGTTTCCATCCCTTTTGGGTAAATTCCCAGTGTTCTGCTCTTTCCAGCCAGGCCCCACATCTTAACATAGTTCCATAGATTTCCCACTTCAGTCAAATATACAAGGCCTTCGGGTGACATTCCAGATCTAAACTATAGCATATTGTCCCTTCCCCCCCAGAAAACTCCTCATGTCCATCATGTCTAAAGTGTCCTCTGAGAGTCATGCAAGCTCTTAGTTGTAAGTCCCTGTGAAAATCAGAGAGTTAAACAGTACCAACATAGAATGATGACACATTCCAAAAGGAATAGAAAGATAAAAAACAAGTAGAAGGATCAGACCGCATAAAGTTTTGAACCCACATGTGCTAGCTCTGTCTAGCACCTGTGGGAAACTATGGTGAAATATAATCTCCAAAGGGATTGGGTGGCCCCACCGTTAGTGGTGTCTCTGTCTATAACCTTTATAGCTTCTCCTGTGGGCTGACTCTCTTCACATCTGGTAGCCTTCCGCAGCCGAAGATCCACATTTCTGGCACCTTCAAATTTCTGGGGTCTCTACTGCGCCTTAGGCTTCTCCTTTATAACTTCATGCACTGCCTTCCCAGGGGCGTGCTCTCTGGCCTGTAAGACCTTCTTGTGAAATCTAAATGGAAGCCTTGATGACCCCACAACTCTTGAACTTTTCATGCGTGTGAAATCTGTCCCAAGTGGATGTCACCAGAGTTTGCCACCGGCTTGAGCAGCAGTGTAGTCCCGTTGGATAATCCTTGTCAAGGCCTCTGAGTTCTTAGATGACTGAGCTCCAGTAGACACTTTTCTCTTTGGCCCTACAGCATTCCCTGAGGTACTTTTCTCAGAACAAAGTCCTTTGCCTTTTTACCCTTTAATTGGTCAAGGGTAGAATCTTGTTGATTTTTGAGCTGTGCTCAAGGTATATTTTTTATAATCCTGATTTCAAATACTCGTCTTCTTTTTAGTGTTAATCTCTTCAACCATAATGTGTTCTTCTGATGTTTTCTCCTGCTTCTTAGCGAGAGCTGTCCAAAAGGTGCATACAGTAGCCATTTGACAGCCTAAACTTGGGGCTGATATTTCATCCACTAGATTGAGTACTCCATTGCCCTTAATCTTAGTTTCTTTCAAAGTCTCCAGGAAAGGGGAAAATGTTGATTTATTTAATTTATTTACTTATTTATTGTAGAATGTAGGGTTTCTAGACCAATTGCCAATAAAGTCCATCTTCCCATCTGAAATATCTTGAGGCTAGCCTTTATAATTCCCATTTGTATGTGTCTTCTGAGCTCCAACAAGAAATTCCCATCAAACATGGTTCACAGCAATTTAAGGAATCTCTAGGGAACATCTTCATAACTTTCCCTAATTCCTCATGCAAACCAGTTCCAAAGGCTTCTAAACCATATTGCAAAGGAAAGTCACAGCAATGGCCCACTTCTGGTACTAATTTCTGTCTTGGTTGCTTATTTGCTGCTAGAAAGAAATACCCAATATCCACAAATTAAGGGAGGAGAGATTTATTTTAACTCAGTTTAAAAAAGTCTCACAAAGTCCATTCATTGGTGGCTGGCAATGGTAGAGGTCTACTCAGATGAAAGCTCTTCACAGCATGGCAGACAGAAAGCCAAAAGGAGGAAGGATAGACCTACCTTTCCAGTTCCTATCACAGAAACCTATCCATTTTGGGTCAGTTCCTAGTGTTCTGTCCCTTGTGACCCAGCATCACCTCTTAGCAACACATGGTTCTATAGATATCCCACTATATCCAAATACAGAAAGCCTTTGGGGGACATTCCAAATTTAAACCATGAAAGATAAATACTTAAAAATTTTAAAGTACAGTAAAAAATATTTTACATATCAAGTTGGCAGCATAAACTCATATACGATCATTTTAAGTTGATTTTAAAACAGTATTTTGATACTATGTTCCTAACAGTATATATGCAAAGAATAAGAGACTAGACATAAATACCAAACTACATTCAGAAATTCCTTATTAGAAATATTATAAATGTTCTTCTTTTGAATCTTTATTTGTTTATAGAGAGAATGGGAGGGAGGCAAAAAGGTACAAATGTCATTAGAAACGAAGATTGTAATCATAAGACAACATTATTTTTATATAGAAAAATATTTAAGCACAGGTGTTAAATGTAATTCTTATAATCTTACATATAAATTTAAAATGTCACTGTGAACTCAGTATTTACTTTTCTTATTTCAAAGATTATGGATTTCTCACTTTAATTTTCTGAATACGGGTACTGAAGTGAAGCTCACCACTGGCAGCTAAATTGTCATCTTTAAATGTTAGCTTCTATTAAATTAACCAGTGTTCCTAGGAGAAATAGGCGATTTCAATTCTGAGGCAAGAAATCTGTGAGATGAGTGTAGGGTATTTAGTGCCAGAAGTCTAAGAAGGGAGCAGTATTTACCCGGATCTTGTTAAAGTCAGAATTCAGAGCCAGCACTAAGAAAATTTTGCTGTTGTGATAGGAATAATTTGAGTATTATAAGATTAATACGCACAGTAGATATGTGAAATATATAAGTAGATTCATACTAATACTAAAAATCGTTCCTTTTACATTTTTTGAAGGTGTCAAGTTAGTATTCTGAACATTGATGAATAAAGTAAAATAATGTAACATTTGAGCTGCCATTTATGTTTGAACTGTATTTCAAAGTAAATGAATAGCTTATAAGGGAACATTCTTTCCAGAAAAAAATCTAGTAAATTTTGGAATCAGAGCATTAAAAATTATAATTGTGTGGTTCCCGAATAAAATGCTAAATCTAGGCAGAAAGCATCGAAGTTCTGCTAAAAATTTTAAGTGGAAGTTGCAGAGAGGGGGATATAAAAGTAATGGATCAGGCTGAAAACACCTGAACCCATTCATGAATCTTAACATCACTAAAAGTAGGACAGCCTGTCTTCATGTGCCTACTGATGGGATGCAACAGGAAATAATATTCATTTTGAAATATACTTGGCCAAAAAAGGAAACATAGATGGCTACACTTAATGATGCTTCTATATTTCACTCCCAGTCTACAGGAAATACGAAGGATGGAGGAACATGGCAACATACCAGAATGATACCATTGACCATATCCATAATTTAGTTAAGTCTGGGGCGGGGGGATGTGCCAAATTTCCTTTTCCAATTAATTTGATGAGAGAATAAAAGGAGGGGAAAACTGTTAAAAAGCAAAATAGATTGAAGAGATTTAAAAACTAAATACAATGTATGGACCATGTTGCAATCCCTATTTTAACAGTCTCTTTGTAAAATGATAGCTTGGAGACAATTATGACAACTTGAATATGGTGCAGATATTAGATGCTATTTAGAAATTATTAATTTTATGTGGGTTGTAATGGTATTGTGGAGACGTGAAAACGTTCCTTCTAAAGGATGAATAATATATATGAATCACCTTTATATATATCACACTTTCTTTATTCATTTATCCTTCCATGACCAATTATCATGGCTATTCTGAATAATGCTTCAGTAAACGTAGGAGTGTTAATTTCAGTTCCTAAATCTAGTTACTTTAACAATAAGCCCAGAAGTGGCATTATTAGATTATTAGAAAGGTTTTTAATTTTTGAAGAAATCCATGCTACTTCCCATAGTGACTGCATAAATCTACATTTCTATTAATGGTGTACAAAGGTTTCCTTTCCTACACATCCCTGTCAACACTTCATGATTTTGTTTGGATCATAATCATCACGACAGGTGTGAGACGGTATCTCATGATTTTGACTTGCCATTCCTGATAAATAGAGAATTAAATATATTTTTACATGAATTTTGGCCACCTTTATTTCTCTAGAGAAATATATATTCAGGTTTTTTTGTCCAGTTTTGTCTTGGATTGATTATTTCATTTTGTTGTTGAATTGTAAGAGCACCTTATATATTTTGAATATTAATCCCTTATATGATACATAACTTGAAAACTCTTTTGCCTAAAAAGTTGTCTTTCCATTTTGTTGGTTGTTTGCATGGCTTTTACAGGAGACTTTTAGCCCAATATAGTCCTAATTGTCTGTTTTTTTTTTTTTTGTCTCCTGTACTTTTGGAATTAAGAAATCTGTGCCAATATTAAAAATTATGTTTTCCTATGTCTTAAATGTTCTGTTTTAATGTGTAATCCATTTTATGTTGATGTTTGGTGTACTTTAAGATAAGATCTTTTTTGCATGTGGATATTCAGTTTTTCCAACACCATTTATTGGAAAGATTATTCTTTCTCTGTTGTATATTTTTGTTAAAGATTAGTTGACTATTTATTTGTAGCTTCACTTAATCTAATTGACCCATATGTCTGCTTTAATGCCAGTACAATAAAGTTTTAATTACCATAGCTTTGTCTGTTTTGTATTAGGAAGTGTGATGCCTCCATATTTGTTTTTGCTCAATACAGCTTTGCATTGGATCTTTTATAAGTTCACAGGATTTCTAAGGTTGTTTTCTATCCCTATGTAAACTGCCTTTAGGATTTTGATAGAGATTGCATTTTATTGGGATTAAACTAAATCTTCTTTGCGCAGTGGAGACGTTTCGACTTTTTATTTTTCCATATTGTTGAGTATAATTATTATGTTTTGCAAACTAATACACTAATAAAAATAATTATGGGGGAAGTTTCACAGATTTTATGAGAAAGCTATTACCATTTTTTTGGCCTACCACTCAAATGATTGATGTCTATTTTTTCATTATACTTTCTCTTCAGATGTTTTCTTTCCTCCATGTTCCTTGGTATTGCTTGTGTCTCTGTCTCTCTCTAAGATTCCTTCACATATTCTCTGCAGTGCTGGGCTAGTGGTTACAAATTTCTTTAGGGATTCTTGGTCATGAAAAAATTTTACTTCCCCTTTAATTTTCAGGGATAATTTTGCTAGATACAACAACCTGTGTTGACACTTGCTGCCTTTTAAAACTTGTAAGATTTTGTTCCATGTTTTCCTGGCCTTTCAAATTTGCTTTGAGAAATCAGTGGTAATTCAAATGGGTTTGCCTTGGTAGAATAATGACTGTTGTTTTCTTGCTGCTTTTAATATTCTCTCTTTATTTTGTATTTCTGAGGTGTTGATCATGATATATCGTGGTGAGTCTCTTTGCTGGTTGAGGTTATTTGGTATTCTTTAGGTTTTTTTGTACCTGAAGATCAATTTCTTGGCAAATTGGCGAATTTGGCAAATTTTCTTGCATAATTTCAGTGAATAAATTCTTTATACCGTCAGTGCTGTCTTCTGCTCTTTCTCTCACATACATAATTCTGAGTTTGGTTCTCTTTGAATCATCCTCAGCTGTTATATCCAGCTACTTTGCTCCTTTCTAATTTTGGAGTCATGCCTAGTTATAGCATTTGTTTCCTCAGCCTTATTTTCAAGGTCTAAAATTTTGTTCTCACAATGTTCAAGTCAGCTTCCCTTGCTCGCAAATATATTTTTCATATCCTGAATTTCAGCTAGATTTATTTTCAAAATTTCCACTTCTCTATCAAAATGTTCGTTTGTATTTTGCATTTCCTTATTTATCTCAGCCAACTTCTCATCCATGGCTTCTTTATACTCAGCAAGTTTAAATTAGGACCACTATTTGTTTGGTAAATTCCTCTTTAAGCCCATTGTTCATTGCTTGCATTTCTTTGAGAATATCTTACTTGAACTGACTGTTCAGCTCATTTATTTGCCTTTTGACTTCCTTACCTATGAGTTCCAAAATTTCAGGGCCCCTGATACTAGTTTCTGGGGTCTCAGGCATTTCTGTGGATGTCCTGCAGCCTTATGTTCTCACCATGTTCCTGTTGTTGAGTGACTTCACTTTAAAGACCTAGCTGAGAGGTTTCTTTGAATGGGTATGAGGGTTTGGGGAGGGGAAGCCAAAATTTCTCTGAGTTCTGTGCTGGGAGTAGGCAGTAAAGAGGGACTTGACAGTCCATGGTCTGAGGTGTCCTGATTACATCCAGGCACGTCAGCCAAGCTCTCCTGACTGCCCTGGCTTCTCTCCCCCAAGCACAGGGCTCTCCACCCTCAGAGGTGCTCCCACTACCACCTGAGCCATTCTGGGGCTCGGTAGCCTTTTTCTCCTCTCTGTAACTGTCTCCTGTGCCCAGTTTCTTTCCAGCCACCGTTTAAGAGAGTGACCCCCCCCCAAAAAAAAAAAAAAACCCTGATGTGCTTTCTTGAGCCTTCTTTAAACACTTCAGACTCTGGATATTTTTTTTTTTTAATGGCCTTTTCCTAGTTCACTGCCCACCGTGGCTGCTGAGCATTGCTTCTGATCTAGGTAGGCTCTGGGTGGTCTTTTCTGGGGAAGCTCACAGTGCATTTACAGTTTGCAGTAATACACTTTTTTAGGCTGGGGATACCAGCTACTATCAGTTTACACTTGTTTTTAATCTGAGCTTATCTTGGTGTGAGGTTCTGGACTATGGACTTTCTTCATTCTGTAGATGCTGGTGTTTCTGGGCTGCTCAGTTACTTCCAGAGCTGCTGTTTTTCTCCAGTTTTGATGTGTCTTAAGGATTTCTGGCTTTCCCATGACCTCCTTTCCTTTATTGGGGTGCTCTTTCCTTTCCTAGCTAAGTTGAATGGGAAGTTTTTAATTACATTCTCAACTTTTTCCCCATTTTATTGATATGTACAAGTGCAGAATTTAAGGTTTACAATGGAGTTGAGCATTTTGTGCACATACGTATCTTGTCAAGGTGACAAGGACTTCCCGCTCTCCTTTTGTCCCTCCCCCTACCCTCCCTTCCCTCCCTCCACCCTCACCCTGTCCCCCTCTTTCGCTTTGTCTTTCATCTAAAGTTTCATGAGATAGTTGTGGTCTGGGTCTCTCGTATCACAGAGACCACTTGATGTTTCACCTTCTGCTCTGACTCACTTCGCTAAGCATGATATTCTCAACTTTTAAAGGGAGTCCACGAGATGACATTGTGCCACTGTGTTACTCGGCCACCATCTTGCCTGGAAGGCAAAGGGTATTTTTAACAATATTACTTTTTGCATCCTATTAGTTAGTTCATAATCTTTTCATTATTTGAGTCTTTAATTTGATTCACCAGTTTCGTAGTTTTCACTGTTCAATTTCTAGCTGCCATATTTTTGTAGATTCCCAAGTGTTTTATTTTTAAAATACTATTTTAAGTGGCATTGTTTTCTTAATTTTATTTTTAAATCATTGTTAGTGCACATAAATGCAAATGATTTTGTGTATCAATTTGATGTACACTGTTACTAAATTTGTTCATTGTTGTAATAGGTATTTTTAGTGAAGTCCTAAGGATTTCCTGTGTATAAGCCTATGTTATTATATTTGAAAGCAGGTATAATTTTATTTATTTCTCATGTGGGTAGCTTTTATTTTTTTCTGCACGCTCATTTTCATTACTGCATTACTTGAATAGCGAAGACAGAAAGTAACCTAAATGTCTGTTGATGAATAAATAGATAAAGATAATGTGGTATATACATATACGAGAATTCTACTTAGCTTTTAAAACTGAAGGAGTCCTGCCATTTTTTACAAATTGGCTTAACTTGGGGAAAAACGTATGGAATGAAACATGCCAGATTCAAATACTTCATGGTTCCAAATATGTGGGGAATATTCAGCTGTCCAACATATAGAAGCAGGAAGTGGAAAGGAGTTTTCCAGAAACTTGGTGTAAAAGGAACTGGCGATATGATCACCAGTGATTACAGAGTTTCAAGTGTACATGCTACGTGTGCGTAGGAATGCAGTATATTGCCTGCAGTTAATACCATCATACATAACTTAAGATTTGATTAGAGTTTGTGTTAACCATTTTTCCATGAACAAATAGAGCAAAGGAATTTGGGAGGTCATGGATATGTTTATGACCATTAGTGTAATGGTAGTGTATACTTACCTCCAAACTCACCTAGTTGTATGCATTAAAAATGTCCAACTATTGATGTCTCAATCACAAACCAATAAAGTATGAGGTGTGATAAAAATATGGTGTATGTTTAAATAAATATTACAACAAAATAAGTATTACTGTTAATCCCACTCAAGATATTCTCTGTCGCTACATGCACTCTTATCCCACTGTTCTTGTCACTTTCTGAAGCATTTCTAAAAGTTGTTGTTCATGAGTGTCTTTAGTAGCACTGTCATGACTACTTAGCTGTCTGAAATCAGTTCAACGCATTTACTGTTCCAGGCAATTTTGGTTTTGGAGTAGAAGTTGCATGGTCCCAGATTCAGTGAATAAGGTGGATGAAGACAGACTGTAATGGTTTTATGTGGCTCTTTTTCCCTTGGATAGCCTTGGGTAGCACTTACTTTATTTTTTTGTCACACTTCATAAAGACGGCATGAAACAGGACTTCCCGAACTGCTTCAGAAATGGCAAAAATGATGGAATCAGTGTGTCCAAAGCAGGGGAGACCATTTTGGAGGAACTAACAGCAATATGTTTTTTACTGTAATAAATTTTTGAACATTCACTGCATTTTTGATCACTCCTCATTGGATAAAAACTTCTAAATAAAATGTGTAAGTTTCACTGCATGTGAATTATATTTTAAGACTTTAAAATTCTTTGCATAAAATTAAATTGCCTGCTAAAGAAGTATTTATCTGGTACCTTGGGTTTATTGAAAATATTGAAATAGAAAATATGTGTACAGGTGAGAGAAGATTGGTAAATTGTTCGATGTTGGTAAGCTGAATGATGTGTACATGGAAGATGATTATATATATATATATATATATATATATATATATATATAATCTTATATATACTATATGTGATATGGTGATATGTGTACATAGATGATACATGTACTATACTTTTTATTTTTCTAATTTTCTGCCATGACACTTTCCTAACAGGAAAAAAGTAAAATCAGTTATATCTTAATGGAATGCCTACCCAGCACTTCTAAGCCTAATGATTTTTGTTATAGTAAATATCTCTAATAATTTGGACATATGCAAGACAAGTTTATAATATATATAACACAACATCCTGCCAGCTAGGATCTTACAAATGAATTAGAAAAATAACGCTCATCCCTAAGCGACTCTGATGCATGGTACCTCTCCAGGAACTTGGAGATTTACCTACATAGCTCTAGGAACCCTAAGACTTCAGGCCATGGATAACTGTAGTTGGAAAGGACATGTCCCCACCTTTTGCAGTGACCAGCAGTTTAGGTGAGTGTTAAAAATAGGCCTATAATTAGCATCTGAAAACAGTCTATCAAATAGTTTCCCTACATCTCTATTATATCTCATATATTCCTCATATATTTTGTGCTGCAAATCAGAAAGAAACATTTGCTCTTATTTATTTATTTATTTGTTTGTTTTTGGACTGGAGACTGAACCCAGGTCGTTTGCACTGAGCTACACCCCTAGATCATTTTTTATTTTTGATTTTGAGACAGGGTCTTGCTAAGTTGTTAAGTTTCCCAGACTGGACTTGAACTTGTTTTTCTCCTACCTGAACATCCCAAAGTGTCGGGATTATATGCCTGTGTCGCTGGGCTGTATGTCTTGCTTCTCTGTGATAAGAGCTGAACTGTTTTTGATAGCTACATCCTTTTTCTTTCAAGAATGACAAGAGAATTTTGTGACATCAATGATCCCTTGTTTTATCAGCAGTCTGAGGACCGAAGTATGTATATAGGCTTATGTCAGGGTCCTGTTGCTTTAGGTTCAGCTGCTGCTAGTGCTGTTAATGCTGGGGGGGGTGGTGTGGTGTGTGTGTGTGTGTGTGTGTGTGTGTGTGTGTGTGTGTGTGTGTGTATGTGTGTGTGTTGCTATTCTAAACACACACAAAACTTAACCAAGTAAGATATTTACCATCTTTGGGAAATAACATGAAGAGCAGTGATGCTGTTGCTGAGGGTACCGGCCATGGCATTGAAAAAATGGAAGGAAAACCTTGAGAAGCATAAGAAAAGTCTGGCCTTTCCTAATGGGTAAAAGAGAGTGCTGGGATGCACTGGCTGATTATGACAGAAACCTTTTCTTGAGAAACCAAGCCAGACAGTTGATCTGCTTACATAGTAAGAGAACAATAAAAATAAATTTACCGCACTGAGAGAAAGGTTTGGAGATAGGCATAGACATGCTCAACATACTCAAAAAATGCTACTCTTCTGAATAGAATATGGGAAGCTGTGAGAGGAGAGCAGAAGAGACTGGAAGAACCCAGCTAATTGTCTGTAATCACTGTTTGATGGAGCTAAGCTCTAAAAAGCAGCTATTCCCCTAAAGTACCGACTCATTTCAAATTCAAATTGACAGGAGGAAAAAAACCAGTCTTCCCGTTGTCATATTTTCAAGACTGTTTTATGGTGACTACACACACACACACACGAACACACGCACACACACGTGTCTAAGAATAGCTGATTAGCTATGGGCGTGGCTTGGATATTGAAAAGTTTAAAGCAATAAGAAATCTTTTGTGGAAAAACAGGAAGGATTCATGGATCACTAGTAATTGGAGCTAAATCTCAATGTAAGATGTGATGTGGCACCACGAAAATGGATACACTGTATCAAATAGGTTTAGAAAAAGAAAGCAGTATAGATACATGGTTGGAGTTTAGTGTGCTTGCATCACAGAAAGATGAGAAGAGAAAGGAGATTGAGGAATGGGATTGAAGAAATAGACATAATGTTATGGAAGCTAACAATTAGAGATGCATAGATCGCTTGTTAAGTGATGTCTAGTGCTACAGAAAGGCTATAAGGCAGGAGCACTGCTACATCATGAGGCTTTGATACCGAAGATTCATACAGATATTTCTCTTCTTTGCTTTGGCTTTGTTCTGTTGTTTGGAAATCTCAGGCAGCATTATATAATTGTCACTAGAAAATCTGTGGTAATCAACAATAAAGATACTTAAGAGCGGAGAGGATAAGGTGACTAATTGACTTCCTCTTTGGGAAGGGGGTGAAACCTTGAGCTGGAAGAAGTGTGAGACACCCTTAGCACCAAGGACAACTGGAGAATAAACATGCCCTCCGACTGAACCTTTATTTTGCTGAGTCTAGCTGCCCTCAGCAAAGAGTACACTGAGCCAGACTATGTAGAGCTTTAGCAAAATACATTGTTAAAAACAGAATGCCTCTGTGACAGTGACAGGGTGAGGGATGGATGCAGACTGAAAGGGGAGCTGGAGAATGTGCCAGATCTCTGGAGTTTTTCCATGATGCAATCATCCGCAGGCTGTAATCACCCTTCCTGACCCCTACACCCACTCTGTTTCTCCTCCTTCACGCCACTTTTCGTCAGCACCTTCCCATTTAGCCGAGATCCCCATTTCTGATACTTTGTGGGGTCTAATTATCTTCCATTTATCTGTGCAGCCCTGCATTTGCCATCTATTAGTCCAGAAACATAAATGATGTAAGTCCTTTTATATCTGGCTGCACCACCTAATTATTCCTCATTTGTTTTTATTCTCTCTCAATTTAGCATCATCTGCAAAGTTGGAAATCATGTTTTCATATCATAATTAGGGCTCTTCGAACCTCAGAGAAACTGCCTGGTGGATGTTCATGCCTTTGCTTTCCATTTTAATGGTAAATTTAAAAGTGAGGAAATAAATTAGGGTTGAAAGAAATAATAAAGTAGAATCAGAGTTTCTGGAATGTAGATGAGGAAACGTGATGGAGCAACATGGAGAGAGAAGCTTCTACCATCAGGTTGCAAAAGGCAGCCCCAAAATGAGTCCATCAAGTAGGCCGGCATTACTGCCTCTTCTTTTCTGAGGGGATACTTCTACCTAAGACGTTCCCTTTTGTGCTTTAAGGCATGCCTACAAATACACAATATTGCTACTTGGATAATCATCCTTTCTGAAGTACGCAAAAGGTTTACTTTTGTGTAGGAGAGCAATCGGCATGAAGTTGACTGACAGTGTGTCAGCTGAGCAGATATGGCCACTGCTGAGGGAACAGAAAGAATCCATCAACTCAGAGGGCTAGAAGAGGAAGGGCGGTAGAACCCAGAAGCCTTGTGAAGAAATTCTTGTAATTTTACTGTTGCGATTTCTATTTTCTCTCGCAAAATATCGCCTCCTGGGAACAGTCTCTCCACAAATCATTTAGTGCATCTTCAGAATTTTCTTCAAGGTTGGTATGCAGGTTTTGCTGAGGTGACTTCATCTGCCTCTAGGTCACCTGCATATTTTTCTTCCCTATATATTTGTCACCTTCTTTATCCCCTTTGCTTCAAAACTCCATCTACATCCATGTAAGATTTAAATTGAAATTTAAGATTTAAACTCATATCTTTAGGCATTTTATCTGTTACTTAGGCATATGTGTGCGTATGTCTACTTGTCCTCTATATTACATTCATTAAAAATGTCGAGGGAGAGACTGGCCTGGGCTACTGTGAGTGCAGAACCAGCTTAGGCTATAGAGCAAGACCCTATCTCAAAAATAATGGTCCAGGGAAGGATGGTACATCAGTCAGTCATAACAAATCAGGTTATAATCTAGTAAGAACCAACCCCCAAATAGCTACAACTTGACGTAGATTCCTTACTCACTTTCCTATCCTTTGTAAGTCATCAAGGGATCCCTTCTTACCCCTTGCTTCTTTTCAGGTTGAAGAAGGCTTCTAAGTACTTGCTTCCATATTTCAAGAGAGATAGGAAAAAGAAACTAGAGAGTCATGCTCTGGCTCTTAAAGTTTCTGTCCATAAGGGATATATAGCACTTTTGATGACATTTCATTGGTCAAAAGAAACTCATATGCCCTTGTCTGAGTTCAGTAAAATGGGGATTGTCCTGAGTACCTGTGAGCAATACTATACATGTTCCAAATGTCAGTTCCTGTCTATATTTATTTTTAGCAGAACTGGTAAGAGTAGATCTCTATACATAATGACCACCTGACAGACAAAAGTATAGCTGATCAGCCAAAAGGATAGTTTAAGTTTTCTGGGTCTTTCCTACTTGTTCTACTGTAAATGTACCAAACCAGCCCATTTTTCCCACAAATTTCATTCTGTGGGATTGTCCTGAGCCAGGTTTCAGTTTTGTACAATTAATATTAGTTACATAGAAGCAAAATAAAAAGAAAATATTCACATTTGACCAAAAGAGATGACAAATCAATGAAGTTTGAATGTATTCTTCTTTTATTAAAAAAAATTAACCTTAGTACACCAAAGTACAGAAAACAAAAGCAAAAAATAAACAAGAAGGACTACATGAAAATGAAAAAAAAAATTCTTCCCAGCACAATGAGAGGGCCTAAAGGTGTAGCTCGGTGTATAGAGGACTTGCCTAGCAAGCACAGGCCCTGGGTTCAATTTCCCAGTACCACATAAGCCAGGCATGGTGGCACTTGCCTGTTATCCCAGAACTCATGGAGCTGAGGCAAGAAGATTGCTTAGTTTGAGGCCATCATGGGGAATACAAAGTAAATTCAGGACCATCGTGGACTACACAGAGAGACCCTGTCTTAAAAAAAAAAAAAAAACTCACATCTTTTAGGATGGTTTTATCAAAACGATGAGCAATAATTGTTGATGAGGATGTGACACAAGGGAATTATTGTACAGTATTGCTAGGAATGTAGAATGGTACCATCATTTGAAAACAGTTACAGAGATTCCTACAGAAATTAAAAATAGATCTACTACGTGGCCCAGCAAGCAATCCTTTGGGCATATACACAGAGAAAATGAAATCCTTATTTCTTGAAGTTCTACTTTGATTCAGTGAACATAGGAGTGTAAGAAGGGGGTCCTGCCATTTGCAGCAACATGGATAAACCTAGACATTATAATAAGTGAAATAAATCAAGAACAAGGAAAAATCCTGCATGAACATATATGTGTTAAAAAAAGAGAAATACGTAGAATGGTAGCTACAAGGATCAAGGTAAGCACTAGACAGAGGAAATGGGGAGGTGTAACTCAAAGGACGCAAAAGCTATATAGTCTTATGAGATGGATACATATAAACACAGGGTACAATGCGAGCAGAGTTACGAATGCATTGTAATGAAATGCTGGAAAAATGCAAAAACAGTAGATTTTAGCTATTCTTACCACAATAAAAAAGAACTTGAGATCATGGTTGTGTTAATTTGCTTAATTGCAGTAATCATTATGTATCTATAAGCCTCCTGTTGTACAAAGAATGTTAAAATTTTTAATACATGGAAACCACTGTAGAACTTTACCTTTGAGTATTGCTACATTACCTACCTCTTTTCTAGGTTGTGAAAGTTTAAAAATGTTTTGAATGCATCATGCTTTACTCTGGCAAGGCTTAAGAATGAATAGAGCAATCTAGGCAAGGCCCTGCCAGTGTTGATGTCATCAGGAATTATTTTCAGAAAGAGAGCTTGTTAGGAGAAGGAAATGAATACCGCTAATGCTAGGAACTCTGTAGACTATGTTAGGAGTGACGTGCGAAGAAGGGTACTGAAGGCAGTGTGCAAACAAGGCCTGTTGGCTGTTATTTAATTGGAAATATCTTTATCCAGAAGTGGGGATAATGGGAGACGAGGAGAACAAGAAGAGAAGAGTAAAATACCTCCCAGTTTTGGTTTGGCTGCTTTAGTGGAAGCTTTTCATTCTTTGACAATGCTGTGTTATTTAATCTTCTGAGCACTCTAAGCTCAATCTCATAATCAATACGCTTTTGCCAAAACTATTTAAAAGGTCCAGCATGGAAAATGTGGGGAGTATTGTCTTGGAAATGTTGAAGCCATTCAAAATACTCAACCCTGGAGCAGAATTGTCAGAAAAGGCGTTTTGTTTACTCTGTTCCCTCCAAAGTTTCTACCTTTAGACTTGTCCCAGCTACTCGCCTCAGGGCCCTGGAGGAGGCTTAAAAACAAGGCGTGTGACTGAGCTTCCAGGGTCTGCCGTCATAACTGAGTGCACCTTCAAGGCTTGCATCCGCCATGCAGGCTCTGAGCACAACGGGATCCTGTGTGTCAGAACTGACATCTCCCGTCGCTTCTGTAGCCTCGGCCTTCAGCTGCCCGTGATCGCAAACAGCAGAACTGGTCATCAGAGGTTAGCACTGCTGAGCTGGCTGCTGTTACCTGTCTTTTGGAGGGAAGCATTAAAAACACAGCTTGGACTAAAGAATCGTAGCCATTAGATAAAAGGCTGACGGATGCATTCCGGACACATGCCAAAAGCACTCATGCTTAAAAACAGGTAAAAAAAAATATGTACACCTGTTCAATGCTCTTTTTTGTTACTATTCTTATCCCTCAACTTTTGCATTTTGCTTACTTACTAGGGTATTTATAAAGACAGAAACATAAGAAATAAATTCAAATGTGTTTATTTAGGGAGAACCTAGCAGTGATGTTATAAAAAGCTAATCTGCTTCCTAATAGCAAACAAATACTTTATTAGGTACATAGAATCACAAAAATTTCAAGTTCTTTTATAGTCTTATAGTCCAGTCCGTACATTTTTCTGATTGAAAACCACAGTTAAAGAGGTGAAATGATTTGACAGATGTTACAAGATTGGGAATAGTAGCATAAAGAGAGAAACTCAAACTCCTTGACGTCTGATTCTTTCTCTTTCTACAGGACAATAGTAGAAAATCATCAAATACCTATTACTTTAACAGATATTTTGGGATTCTATAAGAAGTAACACATATTAGACAAGTACTAGGAATTTTAGAAACAGAGGAGATTATAAAGACCATTAAGCTAACTCCATTATGCATTCTTCAACTTCATTGCAGCATTGAGATATGAGCAAAAAATCTGGTGTCTAGCTCTGTGGTAGAGCACATGCCAAGCATGTACAAGGTCCTGGGTTTATTTCCAAGCAAAAAAAGAAAGAAAAGAAAACGTGAACAAGAACTATATTGATTTGAGGGAATATTGGTTTGTCATTAATAATAATAATAATACTGCAAATATGCTTTGCAGCTTTGCTAGATACCTTTTCTGTACTTTGTTAGATGTGTTTCCGTTACCATGTGTTTTTAAAAGTATAAAATGAAGTTAAATTTCTGTGTTCATCATTGCCCAATCATTGTCACAATCTAAATTTAGAACATTCTCATCATTCTGAAAAGAAACCTTGTGCCCATTAGCAGTCATTTTCTGGTCCCCATGTCTTCAGCTGCTGGCAGCCACTAATCTATTTTCAGTCTCTATTCATTTGCCTGTTCTGCCATAGCTAATCAAATTGTGCGTGTGTGCACATAGGCACTTCTTTCAGGCTTTGAACTAGAGGTGCTAGAGAAGAATCGATCGAGATATTATGGAGGCCAATGACATCCTGGGTTAAGCAGCGCTGTTGCCAAGCAGAAGGAAACCATAAACTCCTAAGGAAACGTCAAGTAAGGGACTAAGTGTATACAAAATCAAGTGGGGACTGTAAGAGCTACCTGGAAGACAGGGTAAAGTGAACTCGAAAGAGATTTATGTACAAACAGGGGTGGATCTCAGTACCAACTGGGCCACGCAAAAGAGCAAAAGGCCTAAATGAGTGTCCAGTAAGTGGCAGAGTTGAGGGGTATGTGTACTGGAACCTGAAAAACACTGTCAGATGAGGAGTTATCATTAAACTCTTTTAATATCCTTCCTCCTTATAGCATACTTGCCCAGAAATACTTTATTTCAAAATGATTTTTATCCCTAGGGATCTCTGCAGCATGAGGCCTAGAGTTAACAATACTATATTACATAACTAAAAATTTGAAAAGAGGGTACATCCTATGTTAAGTGTTCATATTACAAAATAATGGTAGGAGAAAATGTTTCAGGTAGCAATTATATTTATGATTAAATTATAGTAATAGTTTCAGGGGAGTATATGTATACTTATTTTCAAACTCAAGTTCTACACTTTAAAGATTAATATAAATATGTTAAAATATATACAGCTTCTACCTCTACAACTGATTTAAAATACCACATTATTGGGGCTGAAGGAAAAATAGAGTGGTTAGAGCACTTGCCTAGCAAACACAAGGCTTTGCTTGATTTTGATTCCCTGGCACCACATAAGCCGGGCATGGTGGCACACCATGGCACTTGTGAGGTTAAAACAGGAGGATTACCATGAGCTCAAGGCCTATGTGGACTACCTAGCAAGCTCAGGAACAGCCTGGACTACAGAGCACAACTCTGTCTCAAAAAAATAATAACAAAATAAAATATCACCTCAGTATATATGCACTACAGAAAATTAAATAAATAAAAATAAGACAATAGCTGAGTATGGTGGCAGACTCCTATAATCCCAGCATTTGGGATGCTAAGGCAGAAGAATTTTGATTGAATGCTAGGGTGGGTTGCACAAGTTTAGCACCGTCCAGGACTACATAGTGAAACTCTATCAAAAAAAGTAAACAAAGATGTTTTGTTTCTACAATGTATGTCACTAATTAGCTTTTTAATGTGCATCCTCCTAGATTATCTGTAGCTGTATTTGAAGGTCCTCTTACCAGAATTCCATCACATTGGTCAAGTTCTTTCTACCTTGAACTGCTCTCTTAATGGTCTTCACGTATCATTAAGTTACTGCTCATATTACATTTTGAGACTCACATCTTAATGGAAGGAAAAATCAAATGAAGAGCATTATTGGGAAAATAGGATTCAGGCATCAAGACCAAGAGTTAAGTTTTTAAAATATTTAAAAATATTGTCATGCTAACCACCACAAAGCAAGCAGCCTATTAAGGATAAGGTACATCTGTTCTCATCTTTGGGCACTGTGTCTCTGAGAATCTCTCATTTTCTTCATCCTGAGGAAGTGGGAGGCCAGAGATCTAAAGGCCATCCTGACTGTGAACACCATGTCCTATTATCTCAAAAGTGATGTTCTTTCCAAATGAGACAAATTAAGAGTTATGCATTACTGGGTTCTCTTTTGGTAAGGCAAAGGATTTTTTATTTCTCTCACCATGTTTCTTTTGAGAATCAAAGTGGCAGAAATTAACTGTTAAACTTTAGTTATTCTCCAATAAAGTATTGATAGAAATGATTTACACTTTGAGCAAATTCTAACTTTAAAAAATTTAGTAAGGTGATCATTTATCTACAAAAAAGCATGAGCTATTTGATTCCATAAAAGTTGTTTTCTTCACACATGAAATAGTAGGATAGCAAAAATTTGTGACTTTTCTCAGAAACCTGTTTGTTAGCACAAATTGCTCTAGAAGCTGTAGAATTTATTTTAAAAATCGGACATTTACGGAAATAATAGGAACTGGTAAAGTAACATTAAAGGTAGTATTAAAGCCAGGCATGGTAGCACACTCTTTGGAAGGCTGAAGCAGGAGGATTACAAATTTGCCTGAGCAACCTATGAACTTTGTCAGATCCTCTCGCAAAATAAAAAATAAAAATAAAAAAGACTGGGAAGGTAGCTAAGTGTTAAGACCCTGGGTTCATTCTCCAATATGACAAAAAAAAAAAAAAAGAAAGAAAAGAAACGAAAAAGAAAGAAAGAAAATGTGGTATTAGCATATTTTAAGATATAACTCAAGTTTAAGTCTTTGTATCATCTTACTAGCTGTATAAATACAGGAAATTATTTAATTTTGAGCCTCAAAAATGGTTATACCAATGCATGATTCCCCTTTTTGTGAAGAATAAATGAGAAAATTCTAAAAAAGTATGAAAGTTCTCAATAAATAATGATATTACCTTTCTCGTACATAATGCTTAACATGAGCCAGGTATTGTTCTAAATCCTTAACATACATTGACTCATTTAATACAGAGTCCAAAAAAGCTGGTCTTTTTACTGTCAGCCCTTTGCAGATAAATAAATTAGTACCAAGAGAAATTATGAAGTTTACCTAAGGTATTACCTAAAGGTAAGTAGAAGGAGAAAGAGTTGAACTCATGAGATCTGGCCTAACCAGTGCTTTTAATCTTTTAATCACCATACGCCAAGTTGTAGTAGTTCTTTTTTCTTTTCTCTTTTTCTCTTCTATCCCCTTCTGTCAAATTGCAGTCACTTTTTTACTCAATTTACAGAATGCTTGCGCTGTACCCTTGTAAAGTGATGTGAGGTTCCTGCCCTTGTGGAACTTACCCTATAATTGTTCTCAACTACTGTTACTAAATAATATTAGGTTTCTTTCAGTGACTAAAACTGAGTACCTTCATGTGAAGTCATTGTTATGGATATAAAGTCAAGATCAGATTCATGGGGCTCAATGAGTGTCGTCACAAAGATCAAATTCAGAAGGGTCCCACCCTGTGTTTAGTGCTTTGTTGTAATCATTTGGAATTCCTACTGTTGTCTTTTAACTTGAGTTTTATAACTGAAATCCCAAAGACAGTGGAGCACAAGTGAGCAAGGAAGACAGGTGTAATAGGTGTGTTTTTTGTTCCTTAATGCCCTGTTTACGTGTTAGCTTTTAGGATGCACCTGTGTACCAGAATTCCAGTGAACTCACGGTTAAGGGATAGTCAGTGAGGCACAAAACAAGTATAAATGAATGTGTTATATCTATGCCATCCTGGAGGGGTCATACTTTCCATTCTAACAGGAACTTGGTTTGGACATTCAAATGAAGGAAGCGATATTCTAAGAAACTTTCCGAACCCAGGAACCCTGTCATATCCTTGCTTACTCCTGTCACTTTCCAGTATTAACCAACCACTTACCCAGCGAATGACGACATGGAAAGGGAAAAGATAGGGCGATCCAAAATTTCTGTTCCTTTTGTACTTTCGTAACTCATCAAAAACCTGACTGGTAACTGTGCTCATACCATGAAGTGAAACAAATACATTTGCGCTAGCTCAGTGCAGAATTTTCACTGTACTGGTAGGAGTAATATATATACATATGTGAGCTATGGAAGGTGAGCTGTTTAATGTCAGTCTTCTGTAAGTGGGAAAAATGCTGTTATATTTGCATTTAAAACTGGCATTGAGCAATCTAAAGATGAATGATAAAATGTGTATAAATGATTAAATTTTTAATTTTGTTTTACTTAGAATAAAATTAAATTAAAAAAATTTAAAATGTCAGGACAAATTAAGAGAGAAGCCACAGAGAAAGAAAAAAATACATTTTAATAATTTTATGGATTTTTTCCTGCTTTTCAAATAGACTCCCATTTTCCATTCTTGTCAGGCCTTACAAATCATAAGTAGTTCTTCTTGTGAGCATAAACAATAAGGAACATATATGTGAGAGTCTCGGTGAAACAACAGAACAAGAAACAAGTAATTGGGTTGAAAAGGAGAGGATATTGAACAAACAAATAGAAGGCAAAGCTTAGGGAATATCATTTGTTGCAAAAAAGAGGATTATAATATCGTTGAACAAAAACATTCTATTTTTTCAAGATTTATTGCATATAAATGATGTATTATTCAATAGTGATGTAATTTAAATACAGACATTTTAAAAAGGAAGCAGATAAACAAGCTAACACCCAATAGAATAACACTTAAAGTTCTGAAATGATAAATAGAGTATAAAAATAAAATAGAATGAATTGGTGGCTGGAACGATATGAGAAGAGGTTTCATTTGCTTGAACCTTCAAAATATTAAAGAGTCACTTAAGATCTCAGAATAAAACCACAGCAGTGAGTCCTTTAATCTTGGAAGATCCATCATTTCAAATTCGGAGCCTTTCCTTTAAATGTGGTTATTACCTGAAGTGACCTCTTTTTCCAATGTTTTTGCAAAGAGATCTCATCTTGGGAGTAAAAGCATAGTTATCCATTATTTTTTAAACAGACCCATAGGTTTAAGGCTTTCTTAATAGCCACAGCCCTTGGTTAGAGACCGTCAAGCTGCACAGGGCCCTGTAGAAAAAGATAAACACTCAGATATCAAGGTGATTACCCTGGAGACCAAACATCATGATGTTTATTTTTCTGTCTTGTTGGGCCATCTCCTCCATGTTGTTGTATTCATGCTTGAAGGAACAGATGTTATTCGTGCTATAAAAGCAAAAGCCTCTGTCCTTCTTGCTCATCGAGCACAACTCATTTCACATGGCTGCTTACTCCGTGGGTAATAGGTGCATTTAATCAACTAACCGTTGCTCCTGGATGACAGAAGAACATTGTTCAGAGGTCAGTGGCGCTGGGCTGTGCCCTGTGTAGACAGGGAATAGGGTGTGCTCATAAGCAGTAAACATTTGTTACAGCTGTAGCCAGCTCCTTTTGGCTCTGAAAATGGAAGACATTTTTTGTTCAAAAGTCAGCTTAATAAAGAGTGAACCCTCTCTAATTTATTTAGCTTTTCTTGTGCCAATGTGCTAACAGTTAGACAGCAACTCCCAGTAAGTGGTTGATTGCATTCACACAAATACACAGCTGAGCAATTAAGTACCTTCACTTGCACCTTAGCTGATCCGAGCTGGGAGGATTACCTCATAGAAATAATTATGGCTGCTCTATCTTGCCTTCCTGTTGTTTGGGAAAGTCAGCTCTTGACATTGGCTTTGGCACAAGTGCGCTGTTGTCTTGTTGTTTCTGACTAGGAACTGTTCCGACACTGTTTTTTTAAAATAAAGTTTACATTAAATGCCATGCAGGTCTTTAGCTAAATAGTCTTTTACCAGCTGAGAACGGGAGTCCTCATGCCTATTGTGGACTTGATAAATCAGGTGATTCTACATATGTTACATGTATTTTAATTTTCAAAGCAGGTTTTGCAAACATTCCCTTGGGAAACATCACGATGTAGCCTAGTAGAAAGCACAGCTGGGAAGCAAGAAAACAGCGTGCTCCGGCTCTGCCTTTAATTGGAGAGGAAACCTTAAGCCACTATTATCTTTGTGCTTCAATTTCCTTTACCCTTATTACCTATCTCATAGTGTTATGAGATGCAAATAAATAGAATGTAAGTGATATATGGTCTTCTGAGAATTGTGGAAATTATACAAACACTTGCAAACCTGTTGAGTTCGAGTCTTACTCTGTTTTACTGGTACACCTACTTCACAAGAATAATTTTTTCATCTAAAGAAATTTGTTCTGCAAAAGTAAGATGATAGGAACTAGCACCAGATACTGGAATAATAACTGTAAATTACGTAACAGGAAAATGGTATGTAGGAAGGAAGACTACCAGTTTTTGAGTGTCTCAGTGCCAGTCACAAACATGGTTACCTCACGGAACCCCTGGAATGACTCAACACATTATTGGTGTCATGAATACTCTCTTCTTAGCAGCAAGAAACTAAATCACGCCGAGTACCTGGAAAATATATTTGATATTAGGAGACTGAATTGGACAAAGAAATGAAGTGCTTTAAGATTAAGGTAATAAATAGTAGAATTATGTGAAATGACTGATAATAACTAACATTTCAAAATGCAGCACAGTATAAGCTGAGCAGGAGGGCCAAAGCTGAACAAAAACAAACTGCAGGAAACCCAGGCATGAGATAAAGGATAAGTAGAAAAGTGAGTCTAAAACAGTTAATAATAAGGTACATCAATTGTATTTAAGTGTATTGTCACCTTTTCTACTAGCTATTATATTCCTATTAATATGCTACAGTTTGTCAGCTGAATGTGAATTAAAGTATTAGTTTGGGTTTAAGTAAACTGTAAGTATATGTATTAAAAGTTACACCCTCATCTCTCTCAGTGAAACACACAGCCCTGCTGTGTTTAATTTCTTTAGAATTGACTTATGCCCGTTATTGAGGGTGAAATTTTAGTGCTTAAAAGAACGAGACGGTATCTGTAAGAATTGCTTTGCAGCTCCAAAGTACAAGATAGTCCTTTCATGCTATGAGGGAGGCTTGTTTTGAGCAAAGTCAATCTGGATGGGAGGGCAAAGAAGAGGTCTCATGTGGAAATCTAGATCATTGGGGCTGGTGGCATTCATTGGTAGAATGCTTGCTTAGCTTGTGCAAAGGCCTAGGTTCAATCCCCAGCACTGCAAAAAATATTTATAAGAAAAGGAAGCTAGAATATCTTGTCTACAATATAACATTTGCATTAATATATGAACAATTACAACTTTTTCTTGATAGTTAACCAACTAAATTATAAATCTGGTACGCCTTGAGTGCTCAAAAGAGGTGACTGGGTGATTGCTATTGCCATTATTAATAGTATGATCTTTCCTTTTTTCTCTTAGAAAGTGGATAATTATGGAATTAAATTTTGTTCTTTATCGGTTTTCTTTAATGTGCAACTACTTCGTATAGTTTTCCATTATTTATTAACTAGGTCAATAAATTAATCCATTTCAGAAATCTAGAACTCCAACTAACATAGAGCTTCGCTTCGGTGTTTGCATATTTCATTTCTAACAGACGGGTCCACTTTAATGCAGTGATGAGGTGCTGTGTTCCAGTGCTTACATTTTACGGCAGGAATGTGCTTTGTGCCTAGTTATCAGAAAACTCCTGAAAGGTGCTGTGAGCACGGACCCACTGTTGTCAGTGTTTCATTTCTTCAAAGATATATACTGATTTCCTATAAGGTGAAAGATGCTGGGTGCGAGGACTAAGACATACAGCAGTGGGTATGAGGCCTGCCTTTGCAGCCCTTGTCACTGGATAAGGACAAAGTGATGTAAACTCGTAATTATCCTGTACGATAAGAACTTATTATGGGACCACCAAGGCAAGATCCAAAGACACTAGTGTTCATTTTTACAGAGGAAATGGCTAATGGCCAGCGAGAAATCATGGAGAAAGCACAAATCCAGCGGTTCAGACTATTATCAGCAGTGTCTCCTTCTGCCCCTACTTCCTGATTTTTTAACTTTAGATATATCATTTCTTACATACGTATGAATTCTTACAGAGCAAATGAAGTTATTGCATGTGTTTCATACATCTGATATGTTTTTTAAGAACATTAGCTCTTGAGTGGCCGTCTCTGCAGGTGTGTACTGGATACTTTAGATCCTCTACAAATATTAGTAGCCATTACTTAACAAGATTAAGGAGGTAGCTTCTTTTTATCCATCTCGGGAGAGAACCTCTGAACTCTGCTAGTGCTCCAGCTTCCCCTTGGTGTTTCATCTTGTATCCTCATGTTCTGCAGACAGACCATTTATGCTTGATTAAGTGGAGGGGAGGTTGGGTAGAGCTGTGACCATGCCTAAAGGAATCCATGAATCTGTTAGTACTCATGCCTCAAGGTTCCTGGTGAAGCAGAAAATTACTGCAATGGAAGTGGCTGTGGGTCTTGTATAGAAAGTTGGAAGCCTTTCAGTGCTAGGGACTCACAGATGCATAGTTTCCAGAATCACTCGTGTGGGCTCGAACAGCATGGATGCACAAGTAGCTACAGGGTAAACCTGGAGAGAGCACGTCAGGCGATCTCAGCAGGTTTCCCCGAAGTAGAGTCATCTATGTCCTCAAAGTTACAACAGACACAGCAGTAGTAGTCAGCACCTGGCTAGAAAAAGTATTACAGGATTAAAGTACAGGTGCCTTATACTGCATGCCTTACATACAGCCTATTACTTATAATAGTTCTTTGGTCTTTACTTTTATAGTATAAGCATTTGGCTGTTCTAACCTATTTTTTTATGATGTTTGTTCTTGAACATCAGTGGCCATCCTTGGCGCAGCAGACCCTTTTATGTGCTCACGACATAGATTTCATCATAACAGGAAGGACAAAATTGTTCCTTCTTCTTTACATCTGCAGAAAGGCAGATGGTATTTTGAATTATGAAAGTATGACTTGTGACTCAGGAGTCTCAAAAGACACCCTAACTTTAGAGAGCATGGCTATGTCCTATGAAGATTTCTGTCAGCTTGTAAAAATATATACTTGTAATTCTAATTGTCTTCTTCACAAATCTGTTTCTCTGGTATTTGTATTTAAAATGGAGTGTCTGTGTTGGAAGAAAACTTTGAAACGTGAGGTTTCTTCTTGAGAACAGAAGGGGATCATGGGCAGTACACATGGAGGTTTAAAAATTATTGTAGTCAATTTCCTCAGGAGGCAGAAAATTTCGCATGTAGAATGCCTATTAGAAAATGTTCTTCCCCCATTTTTTAGTATATATATATATATATGTATATATATATATATATGTCACAAAAATATATATATATATATATGTGTGTGTGTGTGTGTGTGTGTGTGTGTGTGTGTATGTATGTATATGATACACACTGGTTAAAATGAGCTTGGGTATTTTATGCATATTTATATATCACATCAACAATCCTTCCCCTCACCCTTTTTGACCTCTTGTACCCTCCCTCATTCCCCCTCACTGCCGCCATCATACCCATTTCGCTCCATAGAATGCCTGTATTCTAGGTTTCTCATATTAGAGAAACCATGTGATATTGACCTTCTGAGTTTGACTGACTTCGCTAAGCATTTTGGTCTCAAGTTGTGTCCATTTCCATGCAAAAGTCCCATATTTCTTTGTCTTTATGGAATAGCAATATATCACAATTTTCATGTCCGTTGGTCTGTTGTCCAGTGTTTTCCACAATTTAGCTATTGTTAGTTGTGCTGCTATAAACATGGGTGGACATTTGCCTCTATTATATGTTGCTTTTAACTTTTTGGGAAGATACCCATAAATGGTATTGTTGAATCGAATGGAATGTTTGTTTTCAGCCTTTTGAAGAATTTCTATACTGCATAGTGGTTATAACAGTTTACAGTCCCAGCGACAATGTAAAATGGCTCCTTTGTCCCCACAACCTTACCATTATCGATTGCTGTTTGACTTATTCATGTGCGCCATTGTCACTGGGGTAAGATGATATCTAAGTGATGTGTTCATTTTTGTTTCTATAATGTCTAAGGATGTTGAACATCTTTTCATGTATTTTCTGACCATTTGAACTTCACTGAGGAACTGCCTATTCGTTTTAGTTGGCTGTTTTTTAATCAGCTCTTTGATTTTGAGGAGGCTATTTTTTTTTTCAGTTCCTTGTATAGTCTAGTTATTAGCTTCCTGTCTGAGTTGTAGGTGGTAAAAATTTCCTTTTTTCCCAATCTGTAAGCTCTCTATTCATTCTCTTGATTGTTTCCTCTGTCATGCAGAAACTTTTTTCATTTGTTGATTCTAGGGGTTATTTCTTTTGAATCAGGTGTCCCATTAAGAAAGTCCTTGCTTACATCTATGTCTTCTAGATTTTTTCCTATTTTTGTCTTCCAGAAGGTTCAGTGTTTCCATTTAAATATCTAGGGCTTTGATCCACTTTGATGTGATTTTGGTACATGGTGATATGTATATGTCTAAATTCATTCTACATGTGGATAACGAACTCTTCCAGCACCATTTATTGAGGAGGCTATCCTTTTCCCAGTGTGTATTTTTGTCCCGTTTGTGAAAATTCAGGGAGCTGAGGGTAGATGAGTTTGTCACTGCTTCCTCAGTTCTATTCCATTAGTCAACCTGTCTTCTTTATGCCATTTTCATCTAGTTGTTATCACTGTTGCTTTATAACATAACTTGATGCCTGGGATCATAATGCCACCTGATTTTGTCTTGCTTTGGATATTCTCTTTTGGTTCCATGTGAATCTAAGAATAGTTTTTTCAAGTGCTGTGATAGAAAGTGTTCTTGGGAACAAGATGGTCTGTGGACATGGTCCACCGTGCTGCAGTACGCAAGAGCAAGCTCATACCAATTCCTAGGAGGTCATCATGGACGTTAATTCCCACTGTACATTCAGTGAAGTTCTTTATGTTGGTGTCTGGAAATCAGCAGTGAAATAAATATTTGACTCATGGAAATAAATCAATCAACAAATGTTATAAATCAGGTCTTGTTTGTATTATTTGGTATCTATTTCTTAAATATTTGCTAGGACTTTGCTGCCACTATGGGAAGAAATGTATTGCTGAGTGGGGCATCTCTCCAAATTTGAGGCAGTCATCTTGAAGAGGCTGGGAGTCCAAGGCTGTTCACTCTCCTCTACAGCTGTGATTTTGTTTTCCTTCTATCTAAAGAGAGTTCAGAAAGTGTTTGAATCACTTAAGTTAGCGAATGATTCTTGATTAAGATTTCTTGTGCTGTTGGTGATCTCGTCAGAAAATCCTTTGCTGTCCCTATGTCTTCTAGGGTTTTACGTATTTTGTCTTCCAGTAAGTTCTGTGTTTCTGCTTTGATGTCCAGTTTTTTGATTCATTATGATCTGATTTTAGTGTGTGGGGACAGATATTGGTCTAGATTCACTCTCCTGCATGGGAACATCCATTTTTCCCAACGCCGTTTGTTGAAGATGCTATCTTCTCTCCAGAGGGTTGTTTTGGCCCTTTTGTCAAAAATTAGGTGACTGAGGGTTTTTGGATCTGTTTCAGTATCCTCAGTTCTGTTCCACTGGTCCTCTTGTCTGTTCTTTTTACCAGTACAATGTGTATTTATTTATTTTCCTCCATTTTATTGATACGTGTAAGTGCAAAATTTAAAGCCTACAATGAACTTGAGAATTCTGTGCACCTATGTATCTTGTCAAGGTGACTTTCCCACTCTCCTTTTGTCCCTCCCTTTACCCACCCCTTCCTCCCTCCCCACCCTATCCCCCTGGTTCACTTTGTTTTTCCTTTTAAGTTCCATGAGATAGTTGTGATCTAGGCTTCTCGTATCAGAGAGACCATTCGATGTTTCACTTTCTGTTTCTGACTCACTTCACTAGCCATGATGTTCTCAAGTTTCTTCCATTTGCTTGCAAAAACCTCCACGTTGTTGGACTTTATGAAATTATCCCCATTATTAACAAATGGGATCTTGTCAAATTAAAAAGCTTCTGCACAGCAAAAGAAACTACCAACATTGTAAAAAGATAACCAACAGACCGGGAAAAAATATTCACCACCAACACTTCAGATAGGAAGCTCATAACTAGAATATACAGGGAGCTGAAGAAAAGTAAGCCTACCAAAATAAAGGATCTTATTGAAAAGTGGGCAAATGAGATGAAGAGGCGGTTCGCTCATGAATAAGCTCAAATGGCCAATAGATGTATATTTATTTACTCTTGCTTTGTAGTATTTTTTTTAATTCTAGTATTGTGATTCCTCCAGCTTTGCCCTTGTTACTCAGAACTGCTTTAGAGATTCTTGGTCTTTTCTGGATCCATATAAATTCGAAGGTTGTTTTTTTCTAGTTCTGTGAAGAATATAGTTGGTATTTTGTTTGGTATTACATTGAATCTGTATAGTAGTTTTGAGAGTATGGCCATTTTGACAATATTCTTTCTATCCAGAAACATGGGATGTCTTCCCATTTTCTAAAGTTCTCTTCAGTCTCTTTCTTTATAAGTTTGTAATTTTCTTGGTATACGTCTTTCACCTCTGGTAAGGTTTATTCCTAAGTATTTTGTTGTTATTGTTGTTGCTATTGTGAAGGCGGTTATTTTCTTGATTTCATTCACTTTGAATTTATTATTGGTGTATAGGAATGCTATTAATTTGTGGGTATTGTTTTTATAACCTGCTATGTTGCTGAATTTATTTATTAGTTCTAAGAGTCTTTGGGTGGAAATTTTTGGGTCTCCTATGTAGAGTATAATGTCATCTGCAAATATGGATGTCTTCATTTCTTCCCTTCTGATGCATATTCTTATTATTTCTTACTCTTGCCTGATGCCTCTTGCCAAAATTTCAATCACTGTGTTGAATAGTAGGGGTGCCAGTGGTCATCCTTGTCTTGTTCCTGAATTTAGTATGAATACTTTCAGTCTTTCTCCATGTAGGATTGTATTGGCTGAGGGATTATCAAAAGTAGTTTGAATCATGTTGAGGTAGGGTCCCTCTATTTCTATTTTCTGAAGAATCCTTGTAATAAATGGATGTTGGATTTTATCAAATGTTTTTCTGCATCTATTGAGATAATTATATGATTTTTATCTTTGCATCTGTTGATGTGGTATATTACGTTTATTGATTTGCATATATTGAACCATCCCTGCATGTTTGGATGAGGCCCACTTAGCAAGAGTCAACAAATGAAACCAAATTACATTGAAAAGCATTATCACAGCAAAGGAAACAGTCAACAAGGTAAAGAGACAACCCACAGAGTGGAAAAACATATTTACGAGTAATACTTCAGACAAAGGATTAATATGTAGAATATACATGGAACTGAAAAACCTAAAACCTTTGATCCCATGAAGAAGTAGGCAGCTGTCATGAAAAGAAACTTCTCAGAAGAAGTAGAAATGGCCAACAAGCATATGAAAAATGTTCATCATCACTGGCCACCAAAGAAAGGCAAATAAAAACAACTTTGAAGTTTCACCTCACTTCAGTGATAATGGCCTACTTCAAGAACTCAGAAAACAACAGTTATTGGTGAAGCTGTGCAAAAAAAGGAACTCTGCTCCACTGCTGGTGGGAATGCAATCTGATACAACCATTATGGAAAGCAGCCTGGAGATTCCATGGAAAGCTGAGAATAGAAATTCCATTTGATCCAGCTACTACACCACTGGGCATGTTCCCAAAAGAAATAAAGTCAACATACCAAATAGACACATGCATATTCATGCTTATAGCAGCACAACTCATAACAGCCAAATCCTGGAAACAACCTAGCTGCCCATCCATACAGGAATGGATAAAGAAGATGTGGTAACTATACACAATGGAATACTATGCAGCCATAAAGAAAGACCAATATGAAGCATTTGCACAAAAATGGGGCCACCTAGAGTCAGGAAATTTTAGTGAAATGGAACGAGCGCAAAAGATTGACTGTAGATGGGTGTCCCCCTTATGAAATGCACAAAAATAATAACATAAAAAGGCCCCAACATGAATGGCAGGGTAGAAAGAGAGGCAATTGTCAGATAGGAAAGGGGTGAACCTCTGAAAAAGGAGTGGAAATAGAATGTCACTGATTCTCCAAACCCCATGGTTCTAATGTGTTACAGAATTAGGAATTCATGTGTTTACCAAAAAATGTTAAATTTTATGTCATGTGAATTTTTTTACTAGAATAAAATTATTTTTTAAAAGTTAGAAAATAATGTCATAAGCAGGAAAGTAAACTGAGGCAGAATAGTGATTGTATAGTGAGCTTGCACTGGGCTCATTCAGGATCTAAGAAGAAAATGAAATCAATTTCCTTTGAGGATTTGGTCAAGGTTTTGGGTCATCCTTCTGGGTCATGCTTTGGAAACTATGTCACTAAGGAACTATTTTTGCTAGAAAACCAATGATTTTTTAAAAATTTGCATAGTATGACTTTAGGCTTTTGCTGCTGTTTATTGTGTTTTATGACATTTGCCAAATTTGGTGTGAGAATGTCCTCCTAAAATAGTTTTCTAATACTGAGCTCAAAGAACTAAACACCCCTGTCTATATTTGAAAGGTAATCGGGTTAAAACCACGATTTATTTGAGAAGAGTGGGTTACTATTGAAGAGAATAAGGACCTTTAGTAAGTTTTGCGGCCTGAATGAGGAGATTTCTTTCCTTGTGAGCAAAGAGCTTCCCGTTGCATGGATGGGAGAATCCAGGGTTTAATGTTTGAATGGAAAGCTCAGGGCAATAGTGCAAATGCGTTCTCTTCCGAATTCATGTACTACCGTCTTTTAGTTTTAGCCGTATAACACTGGCAGGGTTTAGGAGTATGAGAATATCATCGCTGACCTTGGTGTGATTGGCATACACTGTTACAGCATGTACTGAGTTAAAGACTTCAGTAAGGTACATAGATATGTTAGAAGTATTTATTACTGTAGCAACATGGACTTATGACTGTTACAGCATGTACTGAGTTAAAGACTTCAGTAAGGTAGGTAGATATGTTATGGTGCCCCAGTTAAGAGCCTCAATACCAACGTTTCAGATTGTTTATTGGAATTTATGTTTACTGTTCTTGTAGTAAAGCAGATCTTAACTACTCTATGTGGCGGCACATATATTGGAAATTTAAATTTAGCTCCTTGATTAACTATATTGGCTTTAATTAATTAGCATCATAAGTGACTGGTGATATCACTCATAGTATGTTGGCTGTTGTATCTTAATACCCTCAGCTATTCTCCATTTTTAGAATCTACTGCCAATCAGTATTCCAGTTCTTGGAAGAGTCTGGCTTCCAGGTTAACAAAGAGATTTCCTAGGAACATTTTCAAGTTTTAAATTTGCATTCTTAATTGACATTAAGAACAGAGATTTCTTAATTCCCAGCGATAATAGTCTTTTTTAAAATGTAAAGGAATATTATGCGTCAAGCTAATGTTCTATACATTTTATATATAAACTCCTTTATTTTTACAGCACTCCCATGAAATAGTTTTTATTATCACCTCCATTATAAATAGATTAGGTCATTTTCAATAAGACATACATCTTATAAGTGATGGGGTAGGCTTTGAGTATAGTAGTTTTTCTTCAGAGGTCATGCTTATTTTTCCATACTGTGTCTCAATAGAAATTTGTTTCATTTTTGTCTATCATAAGCATCCATTAAAGTGCCTCTTCTTAAATATGTACAGTAATATAATGGATATAATATGACTCAAACTCATACCCCGATTGTCACAGTTAGGGTGTCTCAACACTGTGCCACTGAAGGAAGGTCATGCAGAAAAAGTAGAATATGGAATGTGACTCAAGTTATTTTGTTCTTCTCTTGAAAAAGTCTATCTCCTAATGGCATAGTAATTTAATTGCTATTGGTTCTAGAGTTGTCCTCCTTTGAGCAACGTTTGGAAGGAGGGAAAAGGTGGTATGTAGATCACAGTGTTTCCCCAGCTTTAAAATGGAGAGTTGTAATCTTCCTAAAATTTGAATTTTGATTCTGTCTCTCTGAGGAGTGACAAGATACTTTGCATTTCTTTCAAGTGCCCAGTTGATGCTGAGGTTCTCTAGACCAAATGTTGCATAGCAGAGACACTGGGTGAAAGAGTTTCCTCCAGGCCATGTAATGATGCTAATAGAAAGGAAAATAAGCTACTGAACAAGTGACCATACTGTCACCTTTAGGGAAATAGGATGAAAGAAAAGAGTTTAGGAGAAGTAGAAATGAAACCTTTAATGCATTTTCGTCTACTTTTAATACAGTGTGGTGCAACATGACCAGAAAAATATGTGAGAGAAAAGATGTGGGTATATTGCATGTAATACAATGTATATTCAGTACTGGCTGATAGACACAGGAGAACAAATGATGCATTTCCAATAATAGAGTCTCCAATTGTAATGATTATGGCAGGTGTCATGCTTTTCGCATGTTCATAAATAGGGAAACGTAGCTAACATACTATCAAGTTACAGTTATCTGTACATAATGACCCTACTTTATGGATGACCCTCCAGAAATACCCTTCTCTATACTTTGTGTCATATTCTTTTACTAGCATATTACTTTGTGTGTGTCCTGAGATCATCAATTAGTTTTAATATCGTGACACAAGCAAACATAATAAAGTAAATACAAATAAAAACCTTTGGCACACACACACACACACACACACACACACACACACAGAGAGAGAGAGAGAGAGAGAGAGAGAGAGAGAGAGAGAGAGAGAGAGAGAGTTTTCTGCAATCTTAATTCCTGAACCATCAACCAAAACCTTAACATCTGTCTGTACTGGATTGAATAAGCAGAGATGTATGTTTCACTCTAAAAAAATTCTTGAATAGATCTAAGTCAATTATGTAGAAAAATATTCTGTCTTTAACAATGAAAATTCTCAAAGCTACTGTTATGACAGGCTAGATCATTTGGAAAATGAGGTATTGAATGGGTAAAGAAGCCATATTTCAGAGACACGCCCAAATTTGACAGCTCACCTGTATCAGGCTGTCATTCAAAATGTTAACTGAGAAAAGCAATTAACATTTCACCTGTATGGGCTAACATGTTTATTCATTAAGAAGGTTAAAAACCTATTTTGTATTTTATGGAAGATTTATGCAAATAATAGAAAGCAATTAAGATGTTTCTGCCCCAGATGTCACTACCAATTACAAGATAGATTCTTATAGATTGAAGGTGAGCTTCAAACTCAGAGGAAGTTTAAAATAAATTCAAGGCATATATGGATAGAAATGTACTCTTAAGACAGTAAAAAAATAAAACTAAACTCCGGTTTGTCTGAAAGATCTTAAGAAAACTACTTATTACTTTTGAGATAAAGCATGTCAGGGTTAGCTGGGAGGATAAGGGTGGGTAGAGTAGGCAGGTAAGCCAGGAGGCTGACAGCGCGAGCCTCCAAGTGAATTTGAATGAGACCGAGGTAAAGAGAGATATCCAGGAGCAGTGCACTGGAACCACTGAAGTGCAAAGATAGGAAAGGGAAACGTGTAAAGGAAAGCTGCGCGTACCCATGGCACGGATGATTTCAAGAACTCTTGAATCAGGGCAGATAAGTCCGTGTTGCTACAACTACAGCTTATAGAAAAGCTGGAGACAGTTGTCTGACGACCACTTGTAGTGCCCAAAGACTCCCAGAGGGGTACGTGGAGAAGGAAGTCCTATAAGTCCTGCCTCAGATTAAAGACAAAAGAATAACCATTCTTGAAGTTAGGCCTTTGTTGTTGTTTACTTTTTTTCTTTTTAATGTTCAAAAGTTCTGGATGAAATTCCAGAGCCATGTCTGTCTGTATTTTCCGGGAAGATTATTTATTTACAAGACTATTTTTTTCTCATTTTTACTTCAAGTTGATGATGTCCCAGATCTTTTCCTAGCTATTTATATTTTTATAAAAGTATGTCTTTGAGTTTGCCGTAGGGAGAGACTAGAGAATACATCTGTGAGTCCCTAGATTTGATATTTTACTTCTGAGAAATACCAATGGGTATATCTAGCTAATGAAATAAGCATGATTTCATTATGCTTCAGATATCTGAGTCTCAGCCCAGGTTATGTAGTAGAGAGTGTGTGTGTGTGTGTGTGTGTGTGTGTGTGTGTGTGTGTGCGTGTGTGTGTGTGTGCGTGTGTGCGCACGCACATATGTGTACACATGTATTCGCATCTTGGCCTTCTCCCTGAACAAGTTTTAATTTGTACTGTCAAAAGTATGAATTTTGATTAGAGTGAGTTGCTGTCTCAAAAATATTTTGATACTTTCAAAAACTAGAACTTTGGTTCAAAACCTTTAAAAAATCAGCAAATGCTTTTAATGTAGATCTGGGTTCTGCAACAACTGGTTTATATCTGGTGGGAACAAGTCAAACAATAGCATAATATAATATTTTTAAAGAAGAAAAAGATAGAGTTTTAGTTACAAACTCTTCATATCATGCCAGTAAAATGACAGCAATTGGAAAGTTCAAAGAAAATGGTAATAATACCAAGAACTTCTGGTGCTCAGAATGAGTGCTCATTAAGAGGAGCAAAGATTTAACTTGTTATAGGTCTCTCGGTGTGTGATAGTTTTTAAAACATGCAACTTTTGAATAAGATCAGTTCATGAAGGAAAAGGAAACTATGGCATTCTCTCACCAATTGGCATTTATCATTAATGTCAGATACAAAGAAATGAGTGTGTGTTTTCTGTCCTAATGAAGTATATATCCTATCAATGTGAAATGCGTGGGGCTAAGCACTTAGCTCAGCGGTTAAAGTGCTTGCCCAGCGAGTGCAAGATTTTGGGCCTGATTCCTCAGCACCACATAACCCAGGTGTGATGAAGCACACCTATAATCCCAGCACTTGGGAGGCTTAGACAGGAGGATGACCATGAGTTTGAGGACAGTCTAGATCTATGTAGTGAGTTCAGGATCAGCCTGGACCAGGAAAGAGACTCTGACTGAAAACAAACAAATGTGAAATGTGACTTTACTAGGTTGGTTATGTGGACCTGTTTTTATTCTCAAACGCACTTTGGCCTGTAATTCACATAGTGTGCCACCAGGGGTTGAGAAGTTAAGACCTCATTATATAAATCAAGGGCCATAAGTCTATTTCTGTACCAGGCCGTATGGTAAATATTTTAAGCTTTGTGGGCCACAAGGTCTCTGTTGTAACTATTCATCTCTGCCACTGAAACCTTTGACAATAAATAAATGAATTGGTTGGTAGTGTTCCAATAACACTCTTTAAAAAAGCATATGGAGGCCCACATTTGGCCTGCAGGTCATAGTTTGTCATTCTTTAGTATAAACAGGTATACTGTTTTGTTGGTTTGGTAAATTCAAGCATAAATCATTCTTTTTTGCCAAAAATGTAACTTTATCAAAATATAAAATATGATACATATCATAATACAATTCAAAGGATTATGACGGAAATATGAAATTCTAGGAGTGATGTTTATCAATGATAACTTTAATTGCTACTTAATTTAACTTCAATTCTCTTTCTGACCTTAAGTAGGAATCCAATTTTTTAGTTGCCCCAAAATTTTATTTATTTTTTTTCAAGGTGTAGAAAATTATTTAGAAACAAAGGACAAAGGGATAAAAGCCCCCACTATTTGGATGGGGGCCCAAGTGGTGTTGCCCCACCCTAAAACATTTTAAAACCCGGGAGTTAATTTGCTACAGAGACACAAGCTTCAGTGATTTCAGTTCTTTGTGTAGGGCTTTAGTCTTTGATCTTGCCTTTATCTTGTTTTCTTTAATTGCCTGATTGCAGTTATCACAGAGAAGATATTACATTACAGCTCCCAGTCACTTTGGATCACTTTCTTTGTCTCATTTATTTTTCCTGTCCTATGGCAAACTCACCAGGAAAGTCAAGACAGTATGACATCATGGAACCACAGGCCTGCATAAAAATATTATGTCCCATTTTCCAACCAATGTTTTCACTGGAACCTACCTGACCTGGGTCCAATCTTCTCTCCACTCTAGATTCATTGTTACAACAGGAATATGGCCTACAGAAATTCCAGGCAGTGTGGGAGGAGTCCCTGTATAGGTATAAAAGTTATTTTTTAGTTTTGTGAGTGGCATTCATAGAGGTGAAAGGGTAGCAGTCTTCATGGGGAAGCGGCTCTACCAAAATTGTGAATCAGCCAGGAGAAAAATCATGCTAGAACAGGTTTAAGTGAAGAGGGACAGAGAGAGTGGGTGTACTTATCCCTGGGGTCCCAGGGCAGCAAGCATGAAAGACCTTCAATATAATGTTTCCCTCATTCTTTCTTCCAAAGGGCATGGATATAATATGCATAAACATATGCATACACATAAAGAGAGAGACAGACACAAAGATGGAGGCAGAAACACAGAGACAAACTGAGAGACCAACTAGAAATTTGGTCCTGGAAGGACATGCTTTAGAAATCAAAGTCCAGAAGAGCAACAGCCACCACAGATCACATGGGAAAAATGGCCAGTGCCTATGCCCAAGGGAAATAAGCTACATATAACCGGAAGACAATAGACTCCAAGGAGGGTCTAAAGACAAAATGCCCACACCATTTCTGCCTGAAAGCCTGTAAGCATCCCCCATTACATTTCCAGAACTGAGCTGCTGCTTCAAGGAGAGAAAATGAAAAATTTAGAACTCTAAATTAACATAAAACCATTGAAATGCCTCTGTTATTTTGAGTATCTGATATTAAGTTTGTGCTTCTTGCCATAAGAGAGATTCCATGTTAATAAAACTAACTTCAACTTAAAAATATATGAGAATGTCACAGATTGCATATTTGTAACTATAGTACTTCATCCTGCCTCATGTACTTGGGGTAATTAGAAAGTCCAGCATAAGTAAGATGACCTTCAAAATGAAAACTGATCTATGTATCAGTGTGTTATGTGTATAGCCCAGCACAGGAATTCTGGCCTAGAAATAACTATTCTCTCTTTGCTCCTTTCATCTGCCCAGAAAAAATTCTTGATGTATCTTTTGTAAAAGAAAAGGCTTTGGTATATGCTTGATCACTCAATAAATTTGGCAAGAATACCGATAATCATACTGACATCTATTCACCGGAAAGAAGTATCTCAGAAAGGAATATGCTTAAGGCAGTGGCAGATCTCCCACCAGGCTGCCTAGCTTGCTGACAGCAGTGCAGACCTGTGCCTATATGAGGAGTCACAAGTGTTTCAGCAATAGCAAATTGGGCACCAAATTCTTACATCAGTCACAACCCTTGGAAAGTCCTCAAGGACCACTCTAAAGAAAACCTGCTAAGCAGCAGCCCATTGCTTCCGCACAGCTTGTGGAGTTAGCCCAGGTAATGGCCACTCAAAGGGCCTCACAGGCTACTTTAGCAGTATGAGCCACAGAGTCTGCAGTTTTCAGTTTTTTAAAAAATCCTACCAAGGATTTCCTCTTCGAAGCCTCATGCCCCATGGCATAATGGGTGTTGAATCAGGTTCATGCTGGGCAGGAAATTGTTCACACAGGGCGTGTTCACTGGGGCAGTCCTTACTTTCTTTTGAACAATACTTTTTTGCCACTATATTGTTATTCAGCATATTTTAAAGGGGCACTTTTAAAATATATAGCTATATTCTAAGAAATGGTTTTGTTGTCAGTTTTACATACCGGTTTAGTTTTCTATTGTCCTTTAAATTAACCAGCAATTAAAAATGTGTGTTCATGTGTTACCTGGAATCGTTGCATCCTAGGAAACATAAAACCATGGCATAAGGTGTAAGTTAGGCTATTTTGAGGTTAAAAAATAACCTGATGCTATCTCTAGTCCCTATTATTTTTTTGCTTTATATCTATGTTTTCCTGTTTTCTGATTCCTAAAGACATAAATCTAATGAAGGAAAAATCATGTGGAATATCTAGATATATGTGATCAGGATGGTACCTCATTTACAAAGAGAATTTCAAAACATTGACTGGGAACATCTTAGTAATGCAAATTCTCCTGCTTTACTATCAGTCCATGATTCCTAAATTATGGGCGGAGGATACTGAAGGGTTAGTCAGAAGCTAGGTTCATTTGGAATCAGAGAGCTGTTTTGTACTTTATACACAAGGCATTCAAACTTGGTTTCAAGGGTTAAGCAGAGTCTGATTCTATTTCCTGGAGAGGTTTTATACATTTATCTCGTCCACCCCCACTTCTTTGTTTCTTAATGTGCGATCCAAATTTGCCAAGCACTCAGATTCTGACTAAACAGATCAACTGGCACTACCTTAACTATGCTAATTAGAACATCTGAAGTACAAAAGCTAAAACAGCACTTTTGTATAAAGAGTGCTGCAACTAGTCCTTGTAGTTCAGTGGAGTACCACCCCAGGGGTCCCCCAACTACTGTCTGTAGCCTGTTTTCATCTAATCTGCAAGCTAAGCTAAGAATTTTTGCTTTGAAACAACATCTCCCTCTCTAGTGCAGATTGGTCCTGAACTCACTGTGTATGTCAAGCTAGCCTCGCACTCAAAGCAATCCTCCTGCCTCAGCCTCCGAAGTACTGAGATTGTAGATATGTGCAACCATGTCTGGTTTATGTGGTGTTAGGGAACTCAGCTCAGGGATTTGTACTTCATAGGCAAGCATGCTAACTGCTATGCTATTCGTCCAGCTCCAAGCTAAGGCTTTTTATACATTTTTAAATCATTGAAAAATCCAAAGAAAACTATTTTCTGACTTGTGAAATTATATATTATTTCAAATGTTAGCATTCACATGGTTCTACTGGAGTATAGTGATGTCCCCCTTTTTTGACTGTGGCATTTTTCTGCTGTAGTAGCAGAGCCAACTCTTGGGTCCTTTGACTTAAGGTCCTCAAAGCTAAAATACTGACTTTCTGGCTTTTCACCGAATATGCCTGGCGGCCTCAGCCTTGTGCTCTATAAGATTCATGAAATATTAGATTCACCTGATATGTTGCTGCTGATAATGGGGAGGATACAGATGCCGCTGTGGAGCTAAGAGGAGGTACAAGTCCTGGAAACTTCCTGGCTTCTGGTAGGAGGGGTGCGGTTTTATAAGGCCAAGAAATTTTCAGTGAGAAAATAGGAGAAGCCCTGTGTAGGTCAACATTTCCCAGTTAGGAATCTTATGCTGAGAGGAATAAGACATTTTCTCTCCTCATAACTGGCCTGATTATTACGGTGATGGGTAAGAGGTAAATTGGGAGACACTGAGCAGTATTGCTGTTGACGGCATTTTCCTGTAAATTACGAATTTGATCTGGAAATGGATGCCTTTGGATCAGACAAGTTCAGGATGAGGTAAGTCACATGACATCAGTAGAATTTCCTAGAATTATGTGAGCTGGGCTTATCTTTACATTTTCTACATTAATCTTAGGACTACAAAATAAAGAGCTGCTGCAGAGGTGCTGTAGGAAGAAACAGGAAAAAGGAAATTCTGGAAGTAACTGAGTTCTGCAGTTAAGAACTCTGGTTCTCATTCCCTGATCAGGAAGCATGTACACGATTTAAGTTTGGAGACAGCATTCCTCTCTCTCTCCCTCTCTGTGTCACACACACACACACCCAAAGTGAAAAAAGAGAAGCAGACAAGAACACTGGGCTTCAGATCACATTCGTAGATGACAGCGTGGTGGCTAAGATCCCAGCATTCTGTACAAAATTCTCAGTTACCTCATTCAACCTACGCCACAGAGTAGAGGGGGCTTTTGCAGTCATTAATAGGGTTGGCAAAAAAAAAAAGAGCCTTCTGTTCAAAGACACGGTGAGTCCTAGCTTTACACTCTGTGGCTTAGCTGTAGTGTCTCTAGAGAAAAAGACGGCTAACAAATCTGCCCACAAGGAGCAATTAGGATTTCTGAGGCAGAGCACTCCGTCGCTCTGAAGCAGAGACCTTGGCACAAACACCAAATACTCTTAAGCTCTCTGCATAGAAGCAAAGCCAAGTGTTCTTTTCATGTGGCGGGGTGGGGCTTCCAGGCCCTCCTTGGCCTTTCACCATCCTGATCAGAAACTGAAGTTGCTGATGTAAAGGTCAGCAGCACGCAGCGCTTGTTTCTACCCTGGTGAGGAGAGATTTCCCTGACTGAAGGAATCTAATTGGTTGCCGATGAGTCACAGATGCTGAAGTACTCAGGCAGACGCTACTGATTGGCTCTCACTCTGTGTCAGCATTCCTGGCCATGCAGGTCTGTGATGAATGGTACACAAGGAGCAAAAGCTATCATTTGGATCAGTTAATACGATGAGAAGGGGTGGAGAAAAGTACCTCCTCTCACACGTCTAACCTAATAGCCAGCCCTGCATCTTCATTTCCTCACCCCTAAGTTAAAAGAGGTCTTTTAAAAAGTCATTCAGAAGATGGGAAACTTTTGAATGCTACATAAATGTTGCTTGTTTCCTTCTGCTTACATCATTGAAGTGAGGGTTACAAGAAGGAGGACAAATACAGCAGCACTTGTGATGCAAAGCTCAGGGAAGACACTGGCCAGTGAGGAACCTGGGGTTACAGAATAGACTCTCGGAGCCTCACTTTAATCTTGGCCTGGTTTTGACGCTTGTCTCAGAAACCTGAAAGAGGCACCTACATGATAGATTCTTTCTCTCTAGTCTCAGTGCTGTTAATTTCCACAAAGCTCCAAGCTTTGAAGCCAGGAACTGCATATCACACAGTGGGGTCTTTCATACATTTGCTACATCCTGAATGTATAATTGCTAGATGATAAGAAAGATAATTAACACATGTATAGGGATCCCTATGCAAAATTCATCCTCTGTTCATGCCAATACTGTAAATATTATTCTTCCCGTTTATAAGATGAAGAGACTGGAAATCAGAAAAGTTAGGAAATTGAAAGATTTGGGGTTAGTAGGGAAGTCAGTGGGGACCCACTACCCACGCAAGAGTAAACCCAGTGGTAAGGGAGTCAGGCAGTTGGATTTCTCATATATGGACCCTTGGATATAGATTTCTTTATCAAGCATTTACAGGCTCTGTGTGCTGGCGTTGTAAATACCAAGATGTGGATTTTAGCCTCAGAATGGTCATAGTCCAGTGAGAGAAAAGATCAGTGTCATGTGATAGTACAAAGATGACACTATGCCCAGGATGACATAGGAACACAGAGGGGGGATTCACTCATCAGCTGTAAAGATCAGTATTTTCAAACACTTAATATTTGTAGATCTCAGCACATCACCATCTTCACTTCATGTATTTGGCCCAGACAGAGATCCTGAACATGGTATCTGTGGATAGTTATCAAAGAGTCTTTGAAACTCCTGAAAATGTCTATGAATGTGGTATCCATATGTGCATTTTGAGGTTAAAAAAAGGACAAGGACCTGAGAGTGTCCCCTGACTTATGAAACCTAAAATTACTATTGAATACTCTTTAAGCAGAGTTCTCATCTCTGGCATTTAGATATTTCACTAATTATCAAGCCAAGAGGCAGAAATAAAATATTAATAACGATATAAAGAGTGTAACACACAAAGTGGTGTATTATTTCAATAAAAAATTTCATCATCTAGATATCCTTTTAGGAGCTTCCAAATTGAAGTTCTTCTGGTTACTAAGAGATCATAGCAACTAGAATTTCCAATACAGAGAGACTATGCCATTGAGAAGTTTTTCTGTAGAACTGCCAAAAACCAAAACAGAAGAAGAGAAAAGAAAACAAAGTAAAAAACCCTGAAGGTTACTCATGGGACTTCTGAATCACTTTGTTTTCAGCAAAAGATATTAAAGGCTTTTCAAATTTATGTCGGAGATGATACTTAACGCTATGAAGCCATAACGGGCCAATAAGGCATTGGATCTAGATTAATTACTTCGGTGAAATTTGAAGTACTGAAGGAAGTTAAAGAGCATCTGACCAGGAATTCTTTTATAATTCATGATCCCACCAGTTGAATTCTCTTTCTGGTCTTCCAAGTCTCACAGGGACGGCTTCCTAAACCCAGCCAGTCTACAAAATCAGCTGAGCCTGACCACTTAGAAGCCACAATCAAAATGTTCTAAGTCAGGAACAAGTTAAGGATCCCAGATCCGATTTTTGATTTTGTGTGACCTTGAACCAAAATTGTATGCTCTTGGCTTTGGACTGTTCTCTCACAATTGAAGGAATTGTTGTTTAATGTACAGGGATCTGCAGTGGTTTCCCGTGGTTAACCTAGTAGAATTCTAGAGTCCCTCGTTCATTTGCCACTTAACATCCTTGAGATCACAGTCTGTATAGGAGGCACACTCAACCATGCCTCTCTTCTGTATTCACTGCTGTGACACCATAGGCTGTGAAACAGCTTTCCCATAGTAGCACCAATTCCTTCTTCCTCACTTTGACTCCAGGCTCCTGTAACTGCACAACTTGCCTGCTCTTGGCTGTACCCTTACTGGTTTATTTAACACTTTGGCCTTTGCTTACCTCCTGTGTAGCCCTTCCGTATGCTGCACAGTCCTTCAATCTGCCCCACTGGAGGCCGTATGTGGTGCTGAGCTATGAAGCTGGGACCATTGTACAAGGCCAAACAATATATGAGGGAATAATACATTATGAGAAAAGACTAGAATTTAGCATATAAAAGAAAGATCAGAAGCAAATTTAAGAAGTTTAGAGATCAGAGGATTGTTTTCCTAAACTAAGAAGCAATGTAGAAGATTGTTCAGGGCAACTAGCATTAGAAATGCATAGCGGTTAACAAATCATTACAGATTTATAAAAAGAAGTCCCAACTTGATAAGTGTATGTTATTTTAATAAGTACAATTCAAGAAGCAAATTAAGAGGCCTCATTTATTTCCCTTAAATGCTTAATGTCACTTCACCTAAAAGATTAATGTGTGATGACAATCATGTACACACTTATATGGCATTAAATAAATGACTTGAGAATGATTATAGGGTTGAAAACCAAGAATGATGGACAGAAATCACTGTCAGATGGTCCAAGCTGAGGACTTAGATGCTGAAAAGACCATTATTTGTTGGCAACTAATCATCTGTTGGCGGGATGATAACAGACTACGCAACTTGCCAAGGAGCTAAATATTTGCATTTTGGAGGGGGGGGAGACAAAGTGGTTGGTGCCCACAGTTTGGTAAGAGGAACATTTCAAAGTTGACAACCTCTACTTAATTTCTTTAAAATGAAAACTAGAAGAAAGAGTGGACCTCTGTAAGTATGTGCTTTCCCAGGATTAGTGAAGAGGCATGGATTTGTCCTGAAAAATTAATAGTATCTATTAAAGAAAGGTCACCCAGGACAGTGTTAAAATTTTGAAATAGACTGGGAAAATAAAAAATAAGATTCTAAAAGCAAACCGACCATTAAATAGCTCTGTGGTAGAGTACCTGAAGCCTCAATTTCTCCTTGGAGGAGGTACTTGGTCACTAAACTCTGTAAGAACCTCATTTCCCTAAGGAACTCATTGTTCCCCACTTCTGTGGCCTGCATGCGAATCCCATTTAGTGATTTGTGGTCATCCATTGGCTTGTTATGTCTTGCCATTATCAATATAGAAATGAAATAGTTCTTTTTGCTCTTCTCAGTTCTGTACTTCCTCCATTTTAGCAATTACAATCCCATTCTGGAACTACTGCTTTGTGCCTAATAGGAAAATAATTCTCCCTGAGAAATTATTGGACAAATCAGTCATATTTTCTACATCCCTTGATTTTCTTAGAGAAGGACAGGAAGAAAGGCCATGCATAACACCAAAGGGGGAGGGGAAAAGAATGGGAAGTTGACATGATATATATGCACACAAAATTCTCTGAGCTGGAGGAATGGCACAAGACTAGCCTGGGCTCCATAGTGAGTTAAGGACCAGCCTGGGCTACTGAGCAAGACCCTGTCTCATAAAAAAAAAATCAAGTCTGTTGTAATCATTGTATATCATATATGCATACTAATAAAAATGGAGTGAAAACACTGAGAAATGAATGATCAGCACAAAGAATTCGGAAACCACAGACAGATGGCCAGGCAGAGAGTTTTGAGTGCAAATCGTTCAGGACATCATTCTGCTTCCATGAATACTTTTACCTCTGTTTCTTGTTCCTTCTACCCCAGGACCTGCCTCACAGTGTCCCCCACTGATTTACAAATGACAGATATTTACATAGTCATAAAAAGTATCATGGAAATGTACACAGCAGTTTTTATCTAAATAATAGTGGCAGAATGGAAGAGGACCTAAGGCAGTCACAGAGTTGAGGCTGCTACTTACTTTGTAAAAGTCAATAGATAAAAGTTCTGTTTGGTATATACAGAATAGCAAACTGCTTGAATTAACAGATAGTTATTGAGTAGCTTTAAGGTACCTAGAACTATTCCAGCCACTGGGACTATAAGTAAATGACACAGACAAAAACTCCTGCCCTTCTGAAACACATGAGTAGAGGAATGGGGTTAGTCCAAAGAAATAATTAAAATGCAAGATGCATTAACTAGGGATGAGTGAAGGAAGACTATATATGAAGCATCGCCACAGCGAGTGCCAAATGCTGTCTTAGCTAGAGAGAAAGAGTTCTCGAGTCCTTGTTGAGATGGTGACTTGTACGGAAAGACCTTGCATAGAGTTCCAGGAAGGGCGGTCCAGGCGCAGGGAATAGACAATATAGAGGCATGGTGTATCAGAAAAGTGCTCTGCCTGGTGTGCTTGTTGAACACAGTACACCAGGTGAACAGCAAGGAAGGTATGATTGCTGTAGGAAAACAAGAGGAGAATAAAGGGGAGAGATGGCTATGTAGGTCAGAGGTATAAGGGACATTCTGTGATTTAGAAACACTGTAGTAAATGCCAACAGAAATACAAACATGTTGAACATGGGCACGTGTATAGTTACATGGGGAAGGACAACAGTTCTTTATTACAAGTCCCTTTGCCTTGAAATTATGTGCTTAACTGTCTATGAGTAAAAATAAAAATAATTTGTCTAGTTCATACCAATTTTGAACAGACAGACATATGCTCGGGTTTGAGCTACAAATAGCCTTGGAGTTTGGGCTTGCATGTATGCAACCTTCACTGGGCCTTGAAGAGTGTCTGTCCGCCAAATAGAGGAAAGAAAAACGAAGAGTGCCCAAGGGACTCAAAAAGACCTGAGGAAACGTGTAGTCCAGTTCCTTTATCTACCTAAGTTTGCGGACAAAGGGTTTAGAAGCTAGACGCGAATAAAAGAATTTGCATCATCTTGTAACTGGTGCAGCTGGGACAGCAATCTCTGACTTCTCTCCTTTTCCATTCAGTGGTCTTCCCATTAAAGAGTTTTTTTTTCCTCTTCAAACTTTCTCCACAGGCCTCCCACCTCTGATTTTATCACCTGTTCCCCTTACCCTCTGCCACTGTTGTAGTTTCTTCGCACTTAGAAAACATGGACATCAGGGAGAATTAGGTCATCTTCTGGCCATCAAGCCTACATTCTCTCTGATCATTTTCTCTTCTTAGTCTTTTTCAGTGACTGTGTCGGTACCGCGTGGTCAGGGGTCTCAGGCTTCTGATCTCATCCTTTCTTGTGGGGCTTCTGGATAGTTACACTTGTGGCCGTTCTTTCTCCATCGTCTTTATTGACCACCCTCATATGGTATATTTGCAGTTGGTCTTTACATGGCTCTGCCTGGACATCTTTTTCTCTTCTGTCCTTGTTCCACATGGGCATTCTAAACCCAGCTTTAGAGTCTTCATGCCAGTTGACTTTTAAGTCCATAGCTCTAGTTTTTTTTTTTTTTTTCTTACCTTCATACTTGTGATCCACTACTTACTAGATATATGTTTTTGGATAATCCATGAGTACCTTAAATAAATAGATCTGGTGAAATTATCCTCAACTCCCCTCCAAATCTCCTTTATTCCTTCCTCTCCTTTGTTCCCTATTACAGTGAATGACAGTGCTATTTACCTAAGGGAAAATGCCAGAAACTTGGAAATCTTTTTTTTCCCCCTTGACCTTTCATCCATGCAACCTGCAGACCCAGTTTATTCCGTTTCCCAAACATCTTTCCTTGCTGGCACAACTGTTAACATTCAATAAATTAAAACTTCTTTGTCTCTTTGTCTGGATATTAGCACAACTGTCTAAGGAGTCTTTTAACCTTATGTTTTTCTTCTTCTTCATCACTTAGTTTACAGTTAGGGAAAAATATGCCGGATATAACCAGTTTAATGTAGGAAGTAGTACTTTAGTACCGTTGGAGGAACCGGGACACGAAATCACAAAGGCACTGGTGCTAATACTTAAAGATGCAGCCTGAAGTGCTTAAGTGGGTGGTTCTCAGTAGCTAATTAGGACACCGCTCTGGCTGTTTCATTTCTCTTTTAAGTTTTCTTGCAACCGTTTCCAATGGAGAATAGCTTTGTCTTCGTTTTCTTCTTGAAAATCTTGTAGTACTGCCTCTCATTTGCCATCTGTAATGTAAAACAATATGTAGAAGACTGTTCTTGGAAATGTCCTATCTTCTCTGTGATGAAGAGAAGAACTTAGGAGAAGCTGTAGTGATACAGAGTTGTCAACAACTGGTCCATCTTACACTTTTAGAAATAATGTTTTCTAAAAGGCAAACATACATTTCTATAAAAAATATATAATCATGTCACTATCCTGCTCAAAACTTTTCAATAGTTCTGTATTCCTATTAGGATAAAATAGAAATGATTTCATATCGTTCACAAGATCCTTTTAAATCTTGAACCAGGTGATTTCTCTGATTTCTAAATATTAGCTACCCTTATTTATTCACAATCTAGCTTTATTTTGAATGTTCAAGTGAGAAAATCTGAGTGAAAATGTATGATAATGTGCAGAGGGCATCACATTTGTGCACAGGAACATTATTTCGAATAACAAAGCTAAACAAGGACATTTGGACTTGGTGTGTTGGGATGAATCTAATTAATGAAATACGATGAGAAGTTTGGTCTTGAGGTATTATAAAGTAAATTAAAGGAGACGTGAAGTTTAAAAATGAGTAGACTAATAATATTCCATTATTATTAGAAATGTTATAGGGTAGTAATGATGCTACATTACTCTGACATCGTTACATCCCTAAGATGAAAGACAGGACGTGGTGATACCAAAGAGAATGGATGGCAAATGGAAGAATTGCCTTGCGTGGGTAGCAAACCGTAGGTAGAGGAAGGGATGGACATGTTTTTGCTGTGCATTGATGCTAATATGACTGATTTTGATAAATCTGAACGGGTAGGAATAGCAATAAATACATTGGACTTGAGATACAGGAAACAGATTTGGTTATTCAGCTAAATAATGCCAGTCTTGGTTACTTTTTCATTGTTAGGAGACAAGATCCAACATGTACAACTTTGGGGAGGAAAGAGTTATTTTAGCTTATAATTTCAGAAAGTCAGAGCCCATTTGCAGATAGGCAGCTGGGAAATGGTAGAAGCACATGGTAGGGCTGGAGCTGGCGCCACAGCCAGACCTAGAGTTCCAGCAACAGAGATTCTCACAGTGTGGTGGAAGGAGAGAGGTCTGAGAGGAAGGGTGGACCTGCACACATCCCTCCAGGTCAAGCCCCAAAGCATCCTCCGCTTCCAGTCATGCCCCACCTCCCAACACTACACAGTATCCATAGGAACATGAGGCTTTTGCAGGACACTCCAGATCCAAGCCACAACAATGCCCAGAACTTCGTAGGTTAAAATCATCTAGTTCTTCTGGATTGTTTATGTAATTGTGACACTTCCTAGCCTCACTTTGTTCATGTAGAACAGCCTTGGAACTCAAAATGCTTTATTTACTCTTTGCCAATTCTGAAGCATCTTGTTAAAAAGAAAAGTCTCTGAGGCAGCAACTACTGGTACTGTCAAGCTAAAGAGAAAGTCACCTGGATTTGTGTGACAGGGCATCATTTTTAGAATTCTCTTTTCCATCTTTCAGAGGCTGCACAATATCATTTGACATGGAATCAATGCTTCAAAATTGAAGGTGCAAGTAAAAATACTGGGTTCTTAATGGACAGAGAGGTTATCTGCTTTCAAAGTAAATGCTAATTGAATTTACAGCAGCATTAAGAAAGAGTACTCTGCAGGGATAAAATCTGCTTTAGTATTTCTTTATGAGATTTGATCAGTTTTATATTAAAAGTGGTGCAACTGCCTACTCCAGTGTTGCATCTTTACTGTTTAGGTCTTTGAAAGATATACAGTATCTTCTTGCCAAATAACTCCTGTGCCCTACACTTAGTGAAGGGGTGGAGGTAGCATTAATGCCTGCTGTCCCCAAGAATAAACATCTGCCTGACTTCTTGGTAGAAGTAGAGAAAGGGAAAGGAGGAAATGCTTTTTTTCCTCATACTTTTTTTTGGTGTGCCATCCTGGATTCATCAAAAGAAGATGGAGCCAGGATATGCATGGACCACCTGCGCCTGGTGAGCAGAGCGTCTCTAATCATGAAGCAGCCTTCACTCTCTGCATGGCTTGGAGAAGGACCAGAGCTGATGCTTTTGTGCAAAGATGGTAATAAACTCAAGTCATGTTTTTGCTCCAGGCATAGTCAGTTTAATTGGGGGTGTATATCCATAAAGATACACTAATTTCTCCTAGATAGGGTTACTAATGATTTAAAGTAGTAAAAAGTCACTCATATCACTTGTTACAGAGATATCGTTATCATTGATATGGCAGTGAAGCAGTATCCTCTTACTTTATTATCATTATTTTATCCCCACTATTAAATGGCCGTGCAACCTACTTGCATGATTTTTAACCACGTTGAGCTTGGGTTGCTGTACTATCCCTGTAGGAAAGTGACTCGGAACTTTAGAATGTGTTCTAAGCAAGATAGTATCAATCCATAGGTGTGTAGTATTTATTTCCAAAATGCAAGTGAGAAATTTCCCTTATAAACAGGGGTTGAGTTGGGATTGGTGATGCTATTTTGTGAGGTTGCCAGTTCGACTAGTAAGCATATTGACATTGGCAGAAATAGCTTTTTGAATGTCCTTGAATTACAGTTGAATTTGTATAGAATTTCTAGAAGCCTATTCTTGCATAGGCATAACATTCTTTAAAAGAAACAAAACCGTCTTTAGACAACAAAGCAACTATAGATTTATTATTAGAATTAAGCTGTAAATTCTCATGAAATGCGACTGACCTAATGTTACCTTTGAAAATAAACGCATTAAAGTACTGAGCTCCTACCAGTGTGTAACCATCACTCCATATTTTCCATATGGAATGTTTTATGAAAGTGTTTATGTGCTTCCTGCTTTCTCCCAAGAATTTAATTTAAAATGCAACATGATTAGTAGGCAACAAGAGAGAAGCAAAATAGAAGATAGCATGCTGGCATGGATCTTCCCTGAGCTAGGTGTCTAAAGACCTAAATTTAAGTCCTGGCTCAGCCACTTCATAGTGTGTAGCAGATGCTCTTGGTGCCCTATCCATCTTTCCTCACTCTTACTAGGTCAGGGCACAATACTGTGCCTTCCATCTGCCAGCATTTGCGTCTTTTGGGAATGTTTGAGAGCATCTCTTACCGCGGAAGCTTACGCCACTGCCAGTGCAGCAGGCTGGAAGTGCAGGTGTGTTAGGCCTGTTGGGAGCAGCCTTGAGTCATTGAGGATAGAGAAACTCTACCTCCCTTGCCTTGAGTGGGATGATGCAGAGGCACATTTTATACAACGTCTGCCAGGGTTTCCCCAGTACAAGTCAGCTCCAGTCTTCCCAGTTGCAGCTGCCTTGTACTGCACAGTACACCCTGTACTGGCATCCCCGCCTTTCCGTGCCTCGCTTCTGCATTCCTCTTTTGCTCAGAGTTATTTCTGGGGGAATCTGCAATAACACAGTTAGTGGCTTTAGGAAGGTCACTGAGGGGTGGAGAGATTGCGCCCGGTTAGAGTGCTTGCCTGGCAAATACATGCCTGTTGTGTCTCTGATCAATGTTTTTGTGTATTTGCCAGATTCCATTTTGTCCTATTATTGTACCATTGTATTATATACTAAAAGGGTCTGTACTTTTTTGGGGGGAATCCTATCTTCTGGAGACATTGAATATTTGTTTTGTGGGAAAGATCACCTCCCACTTGGGGGTGGCTGTAAATGATTGCCCCATTGCAGATCCCTGGGATACATCTTGGGTCATTAGACTAAATGTCTTCCTTCTTTAACATTTTCCCCATTATATTGATGAGTATCTCTGTGATACATAATGTTTGCATTGAACTTGAGTATTTTGTGTACATATATATCATGGCAAAATTACTAATCTTTCCCCTTTGCCTTTTTGAACCTTTCACACCCTACCCCTCACCACTAGTTCCCATTATTCCCCTACTTAGTTCTGTGCAATGACTGTGATCTGAGTTTCTCAGAAAACACTCAATATTTAACCTTCTGCATCTGACTCACTTCACTGAGCATGATGGTCTCCGGTTGCCTCCATTTACCTATGAAAGTCCCCAGTCTATCTGTCTTTGTGCATGGATAGTGTTCCATTGTGTATAAATGCCACAATTTATGTATCCGTTGATATGTTGATGGGTACTTGGGTGACTTCTACATTTTTTTCAAGTTACATTTCTCCCCCCCCCCCATTTTATTGATATGTATAAGCCCAAAATTTAAGGTTTACAAGGAAGTTGAGCATTTTGTGCACCTGCGTATCTTGTCAAGTTGCCAAGGACTTTCCCACTCTCCTTTTGTCCTTCTCCCTACCCACCCCTTCCTCCCTCCCTGCCCTATCCCCTGTTTCACTTTGTGTTTTAAGTTCCATGAGATAGTTGTGCTCTGGGACTCTCATATCAGAGAGACCATTCGATGTTTCACCTTCTGCTTCTGACTCACTTCACTAAGCACGATGTTCTCAAGCTTCTTCCATTTGCCTGTAAAAACCTCCACGCTGTTGGACTTTAGAGATGCATACTATTCCATTCCATATTTTAGCTGTCGATAGTTGTGCTGCTATGAACATGGGTATGCCTGTATTTCTGTTATATGTTGCTTTCAATTCTTGGAAAAATTCCCAGAACAGGTATTGCTGGATCAAAAGAGGATTTATTAACAACCTTTTTATAAACTTCCATACAGCTTTCCATAGTGGTTGTACTGGTTTACATTCCTACCAGCACTGCAGGAGGGCTCTTTTTTCCCACAGACTCATCAGCACTGATTGCTGTTTGTGTGCTGGATATATGCCATTATCTCTGGAGTTAGATGGTATCTTAGTGATGCTTTGCTTTGCATCTCTCTAATGGCTAACGATGCTGAACATTTATTTATGTATTTATTGGCCATTTGAACCTCTTCATCTGAGAACTGTATATTCATTTCCAGCATTCATTTTTCAGTTGGGTCTTTGATTTTTGAGGAGTTTATTTTTCTTCAGTTCCACGTATATTATAGTTATGTGCCTCTGATCTGAGGTATAGGTGATGAGAATTTTTTTTCATTCTGTCAGTTCTCTCTTCATTCTGTTGTTAATTTTCTTTGTTGTGTAGAAACTTTTAATTTTAAATAATCTCATTTGTTCATAATGGGGTCTATTTCCTTTGCTATGTGTGTCTCATCGAGAAAGTCCTTGCCTAAACTTACATCTTTTAGATCTTTGCCTTTTGTCTTCCAGAAGGTTCATTGTTTCAATTTTAATATGTAGGTCTTTGATCCACTTTGATATGATTTTGGTGCACAGGTACAGGCATGTGTTTATATTCATTCTTCCTAATGTGGATGCCCAATTTTTCCATCACCGTTTATTAAAGAGGCTATACTTTTTCCAGTGTATGCTTTTGACCTTCTTTATCAAAGATCAGGTAGCTGAGAGTTTTTGAGTTTGACTCTGCTTCCTCAGTTCTGTTCCACTGGTCAACCCGTCTGTTTTTGTGCTGGTACCATATAGTTTTTATAAGTTTTGCTTTATAGTATAACTTGATGTCTGGAATTGTAATGCCTCCTGCTTTTGTCTCGGTACTCAAGATTGCTTTGAAATTATAAGGAACTATTTCAAACACTTAAATGCTAACAAACTAGAGAACTGGGAAGAAATAGATGATTTTCTACACACGTACGAAATACCAAAATTGAATGAAGAAGACATAAAAATATTGAATAGCCCCATAATACACATGGAAATGGAGGCAGTAATAAAGTCTCTGACCGTGAAGAGAAGTCCAGGATCAGATGGATTCACAGAAGAATTATTTTAGTACTTCAGAAAAGAGCAAACTCCAGTGCTTTGCAAACTGTTCCATGAAGTTGAAAGAGAAGTAGCACTACCAAACTCATTTCTGAAGGCTAGCATCACCCTAGAGCCAAAACCAGACAGACTTGGAAGGGAAATCGTGCACCAATCTCCCTAGTGAATATAAGTGCAAGAAATTCTCAATAAGATTCTGGCAAATAGAATCCAGCAAGTAATCAGAAAGATCATGCACCATAACAAGATGGGCTTCATTCCTAGAATGCAAGGCTGGTTCAGTATATGTAAATCACTCGGTGTAATACACCAGATCAACACAATCAAAAACACGTGTTCATCTCAGTGGATGCAGAAAAGACCTTTGACAAAATTCAACCTCCACTCTTGATGAACACCCTGAGGAAAATAGGTACAGAGGGATCTTTCCTCAAACTTATAGAAGCTATATATGCCAAATCTTCTGCAAATATCATAGTAAGAGGGGATAAATTGAAACCATTCCCCCTTAAATCAAGAACATGACAAGGCTGTCCATTCCCACCACTCTTATTCAACCTAATCCTCAAAACCCTGCTATAGCAATCAGGTAAGAGAGTGAAACAAAGGGAATATGTATTATAAAGGTGAAAGTCAAACTATGCTTATTTGCAGATGATATGATTATCTGCATAGAAACCCCCAAAACTCCGCCATGACACACTTAGAAATACTAAACAAATTCAGACAATTTGCAGGCTACAAAATCAGCACTAACAAATTAATAGCATTACTGTACATTAGCAATGAACCCACAGAGAAAGAGCTGAGAAAAATAATTCCATTCTTAGTAGCCCAGCAAAAAATTAGGAGTAAACCTAACCAAGGAAGTGAAGGACCTATACAAAGACATCAGAAAATGGAAAGACATTCCCTGTTCTTGGGTAGGTAGAGCTAATACAGTCAAATTGACTTTGCTGCCCAAATTGTTATACAGATTTAATGCAATTCCTATCATCATGCCAACAACTTTTTTCGCAGATATTGAAAAACAATTCTTAAATTTATATGGAACTAAACCAGAGAACTAGAATAGCCAAAGCAATCCTGAATAAATGTCTTCTTATCCACAGTATCTCATAGCATGCATGTTATGTCTAATATTGGGAAATACACAGAAGAATATATCAGAGTAGTGCATTCAGGCATGCGAAGAAAAATTGAATTTGCCTCCCTTAACTCCCCTGCCTACTGGCGGGTTTCTGAAATGTGTGTTTCCTTTACCTTAGCAGTTTGCTTCATGTGAAAATAAAACTATCATTGGTATGAATCATAGTGAACGCTTCTTCCAGTTATTTTCACTATGAATGATTTCAGGCCCTTTTCTGAAAACAGAAGTTGCAGATTGATCACCCTAAATGGAAAAAGATCAATAGAACAATAGGTGATGGGGACAGATGGAAACAGGAACAGTATCTTGGAAAAATCTGACTCCCTCTCTGGCTGAGTCCTACACAAGGAGTCACCTAAGAAATTCACAAGCCATATTGTCACAGACAGTCATTTACCTTTCTGAATCAACATTTTCCCGTTAATAAATGACTGGCTAGGACTACCCAATCTGTGTTTTTCATTTCTAGGGTGATACTGTTCCTTGATTCCATTTATTGTATTTCCGATGGATATTGTAACAAGTGGATTATAAAATCTACTTGGTATATGCTTCTCTGAATATTAGCTCAGGAAACAAAAATGGTAATGAGATTCCATGTTTGCATATGTAATCCAGAGGAGTCCTCACAATGAGAAATGAGAAAAGCCAAAATAGAGAGCTAGACTTTCACATTGTTCACAAGTAGTCCTGTGTACATGTTTATAAAGGACCCCTAGCAATTTGATGAAGTATAAAAAACTGAAAAAGCGTATCTACTGTGCTGTGCCTGATTTCTCATCAGCTTTAGCCTGGAGGCAGCTGAAGGGCTATATGAGATGCCTAATCAGAAGGAAGTATTGTGTTGTTTTTTTCAGCGCTCAGCGTTCACTCACCACTTCATAATTTCCATGTGCCAAGGGCTGTGATCAGTGCATGATCATTGTTAGGGTTTTCTTAGACACAGTGGCCAAAACAAAGAGTCTAGTGCTAGTGATTTAATATGAAAGTATATGTTCCGTTGATAGGGGGTAGGGGCATGGTGAAAGAAAGAGAGAGTGGCTAGTAAAAAAATACAATATAAAGCCAAGTTATTACTTTAGGAGACTGGATCTTAAATCTGAAGAGCCCCTGGTAAATTGTACCCGTTCCTCAGACCTACCCTACTTAAGGGCCAAGCAAGCAGCGTTATTTATGCCCAGCAGTCACTGACTGGCAGTTTCTCCCATGGAGTGTTTGTTCTCTAGTTATTTCTGGCCTCTACATGAGCATGCAGAATACGCCCTGATGGCCAAAGCGAAACCTTCCAACACAAAGCCAAGATCAGAAAGTAGGGCAGCCTTCAGTGAAGCCATACAAGAGTGTAAGTAAGGCGCTCACAACTTTAAAAGAATCCTGTCTATTTCCTTATATAAGCTCTGTGGAAAGGCCAGTCTTTCTCCCCTAGACATGTGAAGACTGAGGGTCAAAGATGGTAGAGCATCTTGTATGGAGAAGAATTGAGGTTAAACTGAGGCTTCTGTGACAAATTACACCTGATTGTTAAACACCCCACTTCTGCCAACAGGGAGAAATATGTCACCGGTGGTAAACTTAACCCAGAGGCCGCTCTTGTTTCTTCTTTTCTTTTGTGCTCATTCTCCCTAGACGTTACCACAAACCTTTCTTAGATCTATTAGGGACAGCTATCATTCTTCACTGTAACTGATTGTTTATGTTTACCATCCTTACTAGATGGGGTTTCCGGGGGTGGGGAATGTAAACAACACTGATCTCTTTGATTTTGCATTCCCTGTTTTTAAAAAGGGGAAATAACACATAGAGTCTTCATCGATGCTGATAAATTATCCATGCCAGATTCTTTCTCACAGAAGCTCAAATTGATAGTGCTTTCCCATTTCAGGAGAGCTAATAATGACAGAAACCCACTATATTCTAAGCAAGAAATAGATACAGAAATGAAGGGAAAATAAATACTGCTGAAGGACACAATTGTATGTGTAAAAGTTGTTTATTTATTTTGCAAATATTTTTACCCAGTCGAGACAGATTTGACTTTTCCAGAATGTTGAGAAAAACGTTTTTTTTTTTTTTTCATTTCGGTCTCATTTTATTCATGTGTGATAAACACCAAGAAACATTAAAGTGATGAAATTTGCTTAATTTGTTTCATACAAGCTGTGTATGAATTCCTGGTTCTAAGATTCTACATTTGGTGATGCTATTTCTGGTGTCAAAGTGAATCTACTTTAAATATACACAATAATTTACAGTTTGTGGCCCATGATCTTCCTTCAGCGGCTGATACTCCTGAGTGCAGGCCAGGTAGGCAGTAATTTTCTACATATTCCTATTGCGCAGCAAGAAGCAGTTAATTTCCAGGCACATATTGCTTTAATTTCAGTCAGTCCAATCATTTTTCAGTACAGTACCAGGGTCCTCCTTGCCAGGGGCTATAATTTTATAAGAGCAGAACTCTTGAAAGTGTGTGGGAGAGATTAGTGGGTGTGCCTGAAACACTTTCTATCTCACTTCGTGCTTGCAAAGCCTCAGGCAGAAGGTTTAGGAAAGAGTTTCATTTGGAAACATTGATCAGTTTTAGATGAACTCTGGAGAAAAACTCAGGTTTCCCTTGAGGTGTAGTCGTTGCAATTGGGAGGGGTCTTATGTGGTCAAGATGGTGTGTGAAGAATATGCAGGCCCCACGTGGAAATGATTCTCTCTTGTTCTTCTCCTTTTAAAAGAATATAGATTCTCAGTTTTAATTCTAGTTAAAATGAACAGAACAAGTTGATTCCATGCCAATCAGAACTGCTAATGCAGATCAGGTAAGAAATAGGAAGTTAATAATTATTCTAGAGAAAAGAAGCCAAGAGCACGTTCTGAGGAAAAAGTCCCTATACTGTTTCAAAACCCTGAGGGATTATGTAACTGGATGTATTGGCACAGTGGCATATGCCAGCAGAAGGTCATTGTGTAATGACACCTGCTGAAATTATAAGTGGGATGTCAGAGACCATAGCATATTTATACCATGTGCTTTATAGAAAAGGGCACGGCTCAAATACAGAATGACCTAGAGTCCAACTTACCAAGTGAGAAGTACATATGTCATTCTTCTGATCCTTTTTAGCAGAGAGATTGCTTGGGAGAATAGGAAAAGAAGCCATGAAAAAAATTCCATGTCACTATTACATAAGTCACCAAATATGTGGTACCTAGTGTGTGATATTCCAGTGTGTTTCAGTGTTTAAAACTCAGTCAAACCCATTAGGGGTCGTGAAACATATTTTGTTGGTAGAAAATGGATTTTTAATGAAATAGAATGCCATAAAGGACAATGAAATGCAGTAGATTACACAGCACACAGTAAGAATATTATTTAAAGAAAATTGTTTCACATACGTATGCATTCATATATATGTAAATGTGTTGATATGTATATATCCACTTAAATATGTAAATAATTCTATATGTAATTGATGAGTGGTCTAACACATACAAAGGCAGTTTTTTTTTACTAATAATTATCGCAATAGTTTGAAAACCATTGTGCTTCATCTCAAGACAGATACAAATAAGTACCACCTATACAATAGTCCCTCTCTTCTAAGTCATAATTTGGAAATTATGAAATGCGACACATGAAAGAAAAGAAACAATTAATTGTGTCATTTATCACTCCCCACAATCAAGGTGCATAGGTTATACCCTCCAGCTATCAGAGCAGTCTCAGACACAGAAGATATTTCTATCAACATCTTCCAGGGGAAGAAATCACTTGAATATGGCAACGGAACCAAATCCAAATTAGAAGGGTCTGTATTCACAGCCCTGGTCTTCTGGTTAACACCATAAGATTCTCTCCATCCTACATTTCTCAATAAGGTAGCAAATGTTTATGAAATGGGAAATGTGAAGAAGTAGAAATTTAGAGTTTTACATAGGAAGAGGTTTACTTATACAGGAAGAGAGAATCAAGGTCATGGAGGGTTTAGACTTTAATTTTAACCTGAAATTAGGAGGAGAGGAAAGGAAATGAGAATGAATTCTAAGCAATGTATAGGGTATGACCAAAGTCTAAGTAGGGAGTGAATGTAGAGTCCATGAGGCCCAGAGCAAGATAGGTATTTGGATAATAAAAGGAGAAAAAACTGTATGCAAACTGACCCTGGAAGAATTTCATCATGTGCCGTGTGCCAAGTACAGTGCTAAAAGCCTTTTACCTCTTTAATTCTCATGACAATCCTAGATAGTGAACATTGTGACACTCATTCTGTAGAGCAGTTAGTCCTAAGGATTGTATATACTGTCCAAGATAGCAGTGTGGTCCTGAATCTAGAGACATGTCTTAGTGAAACACCCACGTTGCTAGCCATTTGCAATTCTTCTTCTTTTGGAGGACTTCGGAAATGATTCACAGATAAATAGTATAATATCGTTTCTCCCCACTTTGTAATAGCTCAGATAAGGAAACCAAGGAATGAAAGCACGGTGTGTCCTGCTCAAGGCCACACATGCTGTAAAATTCACAACTAGATTTCAAATCCCAATGTCTGTTCCCAACCTAAATTTCTCTTCTAGACCCTAGCCTTGTATAACCTTCAACTTTTTTTAAGCATCTCTACTTGAATTATATTAGGGACTTTGAGCTTCACACGTCCCAGAAGAACTCCCGATCTTCTCCCATTACCCCACCAACCTCACCATAACTGGACTTCCCACATTTTCCACATATTAGTTATTGGTAAGAGCATTCTTCCATTTACTCAGACCAAAAAAACCTTTAAATTCTCTCCTCCTTCTAGCCCACCAATTAACTATCAGAACAATGTACCTGATGTTCTTTCTAACCATATGAAAAATCTGACCACTTTTCACTGCATCCCTGTCTAAGCCACTAGATCTCACATCTCACATCTAGTATATTTGCCTCACACCTAGACTCCCTGGGATTTCTTTTGCTCCCTTTTCCCAAACTAGAAGCCAGAATGATTCTCTTAATATGTAGTCGTCAGAAGAAGTAACTTTTCTGCCTAAAATCCTTCATTGACTTTCCATCTCAGAGGGAAATACCAGGCCTCTGTAATGGCCATCAGGGCCCTTGCTGATCTGTCCCCAGCTCTCAAACCATAACCACATGTCCTACTTCCTTCTTATTCAGCTTCATCTATTGTACATGGGACACACAGTTCCACAAATACTACGTACATATTCCAGCCTTGGAGCCTTGGTAATTGACATTCCTCTGCCTGGAATGTTCTTCCCTAATGAGTACTCAGGGCTCGTTCTTTCATTACCTTCGTGTCCTTATTCAGACATGCCCTTCTTAATGAGACCGTTCGGGATGTTCTATCTAAAAATACCAAGATGACCTTTCTTATTCTTTATTGCTGCTTTATTTGTTTTTCTCCTTAGCACACTTTGTTCATTGGCACACCCCGTGTTTCATTTATCTCTTTACGTTCTGCCTTCATCTCTGGAATCAAAACTCCGCAGAGGCATCCATAGTACCTAGAAATAGTGCCCAGTATATGTTAGGCCCACAGCAAACATTCAGTCAATGAATTAATAAATCTCAGGCTATCTGAATCCAGAAACACTGTTAATCCCTAAGCTGACATACCGCCCAGAAGTTAAAGGTATTTCTTGAACAAATAAGTTCCAAATATATTCACTGAACCTTCACTTCTTGCCAAGTCTGACTAGAATTCAACTATTCCTAGATAATTTAAATGCACAGTGCAAAATAAACACACCATCTGTAATATAGTATTTTTTGATGATAAAAATTCCCTTTGTAATTGTTATAAATAAACTATCATTAGGTTTGACTTAATATCAGTGCAACTCTTTCAAGATAGTTTTATGTCTATATATGAAATAAATGCATTGCTATAGGGTAGGTGCATAATAGATGAGGTCAACACAATATTTTAGTTATAACACGTCAGTTTTATTTCTTATGTGATTTATTGCCTTTATGCAGGATGTTCTATAGAATTTTTATTATCTATTGTTTGTTAGCATCTGTTGTTCATTTAAAGAAATACATTGGTTGAAGTTAATTTGGACTTTCTATCGTGATTATGCCATGAATCTACTAATAGATATATAAGAATAACTTACTCCATTCTGATCTTCATAAGTCTGTTTCTTAGATGTCAAAATGTTGGTAGCACTTTCTTGTTTTTTAATGTTTAAGAAAAACTTTCCTCCCTTGGTACACTTCCAGTGTTCTGCCCAGTGTGAAAAGCTTATGCTAGCATTGGTATTTACTACATCTTAATATGTACAGAAAAAGTGCAATCTACAGTTGTGTTTAAACCTGTATTCTTTTTTCCCACATAAAAAAAATAGAATGTGAATAAGATTACACTAAAGCCTCATCAGTACTTGGCACTAATAAGTACCTTTTCTGAAATAATAATTTTTCTCTGATGAACATGTTCATTAAAAATTAGCCCAGGGCAAATTTACTAATCTAAACCTTCATACTTGGAAGCAACAAACTTTTTTAAACACTTAATCTGTTAGTAAAACAGTTCAAATACCTCCTTGTCTGTTCTTCTATATTTAAAATGGTTGATTTAATTGCATTTGATCATTGCAAGTTTCCAGAAAAATGTTGAAAAGACTTACATTTTATGTAGTTTTAAGTAGTGCTCCCTAAAGTGCATTTCATATCATCCTAATCCTGCAGGTGTTAATTTGTACTCTTCGGGAGAAGAGTGCTGTGCCCATGGTCAAATGCCTTCAAGAATTTGTTGATTTTACCAAGAACAACGTTTAATATATTTTTTATTGCCACACTTCTCAGAACTTTTAACACAATGAATTGTAGCTATACCAAGAGGAGGGCTACAATTTTCAGGGATTTCGAAATGATTTTACTATGCAGAATACTTGTCTGAGCTACCTAGCATTAATGTATTCCATGGAACACAATTTGAAAAACACTGTGTTAAAGCCACAGCAGGAGTAGGACGATTAATAACCAGAAGAATATCTGCATAGAATTTAAAGTGCCTGTTGTTGAGAGACATTGAAATTTCTGTGGTGTGTGTCACTGATAATATTCTCAACTTGCAGTTTTAAACATTTGACTCTCTGTGGGAGAGGAGGGTGACCTAGCCATGATAAAATGTGAGTGAGAACACAGAGCAATTACAAAGCATTTTTCCATCCTGATTAGTCTTTTAAAAAAAAAGCATTCTTATGTCTGTGTATTTTGTTCTTGTGAGATAAAGGTTCTGAATTCTGATGAAGCAGATATTAAAAGTGATGTATTTTAATAATATCTTAAGGCATGAAATATCCAATTTAATACTTAAGCTTAATTACCCTGTATCAGGGCAAATATGTATCATGGTACTTTCCGTACAATCCAAATTTTCACCAGGTATCTCTCTGTAATTATTAATCAAACTAATGTTAGTCTCTTTTTGGATGACAAATTATGTAGTTATTACCCAAACTGAACATGTTTGGTGGATATTTTCCAAAAGAGTTGCAATGCTGTCTCCTGTCCACTTGCCACTCTTCTCATGAAGAGGTAGGGCCTAATTGCTCTCTCCTGGAATCTGGGAGGACTTGATCACTTACTTGTCTACTTACAACCAGTGGGCTACAACACGAGTGACACTACCTGATTCCTCAGCTAATGACACAAAAAATAAATCCGTTGCAGTCCAGCTCCATGGAAACTCACATAGGAACCATTATGCACCTTGTGAATATTGTGACTATCCATAAGCCGATATGTCACGAGGAAACCCAAAGTAGCTCATATGGAAAGATCACACGGAGAAAACCAGCTACAAGGGAAAAGAGATGGTCCTTCGGCATCCAGACAGACCACCTCTAGTCATGATCTGACTATAACACATGAGAGATCCTGAGCCCGAATTATCCAAACACAGGCCTCCTGGAACATTAATCTGCAGAAATCATGAAAAAAAAATAATTATCATCATTTGAAGGTACCAAACTTTTAGGTGACTCGTTATACAAGCACAGAAAAATAGAAGTCTGTGGAATTTGCATCAGACATAAAGTTGGACGGCTTGGGATCTGCTTAATTTGTTTTGAATTGTTAATTAGAAAAGTATGGGTGTCATGTAACTGATTGTGGCAGGCTGAAAGTTAGCACATGTGATGTCTCATTCCCTGAGGCTTCACGACGGGCTTTTGTAAAAATCTCTTTCACCTCTAGATGGAGGCCTAAAAAATAGCAGATGCTCTGATTGCACTAGGAGGCCTGTCTAGGAGAGGCCGTTGTGCAGCTGACTCTAGACTGTGGCATGACTGAGATTTTAGAATTATTTTCCATAATAGTAAAACATTGCCTCTTTTGATTACTGTCATAAATAATAAATGCTATAGAACGCAAAATGAAGAAGTGGAAAATATTAAATTTATGTTTGCTTCTTTATTTCTCATATTTTATCTCATGTTTTCTTTTAATTGGTTTAAGAGACTGAGAGGTAAGATTCTATAAGAATAGCAGATGATATTGATATTTTCCTAGAAGTATGCCAAATAATATGAAAGCAAAACTTACTGGGTTTGCTTTTAGCAAGCCTATCATGGTACAATTTTAGTCATTTACATTCATCTTATGAGAATATGAAGTCTAGATATGAGAGAAAATGTAACCAAGTTTCTGGAAGAAATGAGTTTCAGAATCATGACTTGAACTCAGGGCCTTCTTTTGTCCAAACTTCATGTTATGAACATTGATGCTCAACTCTAAAGCTTCCAGTAATGATTAGTAAAAGTAATTTCAACTGGAAACAGTCTTTGGAAAGAGCCCATTGTTCCTCTGCCATCGTCCCCCACATACCTAATGTGCCCCTTCTGCCACACAGAGTGGGTTTACTGAGGCTGTATGGAATGGAAAATCTTCATTGTGGCCACTTTCTTTTGGATGCCTCATTACTGTCACTGTTGGAAAAGTAGACTCAAAAGATAAGAGAGAGAAAAGCCTAACACAATAGAGCGCTATGCTTCCATAAAGACAAGATTTGAGGCTTTTGTGGGTAGATGGATGCAACTTAAGACTGTCATGCTCAGCGAAGTGATTCAAATGCAGACGATTAAGTATTGCATGGTTTCTCTGATATGAGAAACCCAGAATACTGGCATCCTATAGAATCAAATGGTACGATAGTGGGAGTTAGGAGGGATAGGGAGGATCCAGGAGGGTCAAAAAGGGGGAGAGGAAGGGATTGTAATGTTGATGAGATACATGTGTGCCCGAGATACTTAAGCTCAATGTTCAGTATAACCATTGTGTATTGTGTGTGTGTGTGTGTGTGTGTGTGTGTGTGTGTGTGTGTGTGTGTGAATATAATAGAAAAGCCTAAGAACATGCTTTGTAATAATGTATCAGTCAGCCCTTGGAGTCATTCAGAGATGCTGGCAACCCAAAGGTACATTGTGTTGCTTATGTCTGAGTTTGCAAATGCGCTACTGTTTTGTGGATGAGGATTGGAAATAACCAAAAAGTTATATCAAGGTGTTGTGGCTATGTAGATATCCCAAATTGCACAGAGCTTGATGACCAATTGTTACTTAATAGGATTTCTTAATGTTATATTTATTAGACATCGATGAATCTCAAAAGCTGCAGAGGTTCAGTTAAGTAACCTGAGATTTGAAAGTCCTCTGATGTACACTTCTGACTTGTTAAGGGTTGCTCTTTTTTGTTTCAAAGCAAGTTGCTTTCATGACGCCTTAGAAATGTGAAAATTTTGTTTATGAAAAATACTTTTGTGAACTAAACAGATAGGTCTATATGATCTATATGGAAAATAAATACAATACAGTAAGAGTGGAGAAATAAGCATTAAAAGAGAATGTGAAATGCACTGTGAGATAGAAAACAAAACTAAATCTATGGAGAGGGAAAATTACATGTAGAGTAGGAAGAAAAAATAAATACTTTTAAAAAGGAGTGCATTAACCATTTATGATTTCTATCAAGAAATACCATGTGGGTTCGCTTAAGAACATTCTATAGTGAAGCCTAAAGAAAGTCAGTTTGTGTTTTCTTACTATGTGGAAACGTAACATTAATTATTCAACAGATCACCTGAAGCTATTCATTTTGTACTTCCCCTTGGGGTGTAATTAGAGGTGCCTGCCCCTTATTTGCACACCAACGTGTATTTTTTGCTTTCTCTTGGTTCTTGTCTACTGTAGGCAAAGAATGTGGGTGAAAGATCCACCCCACTCATATCCCATATCAACACAGATAAACCACTTAAGAAGGATGGAATTAATATGGTTGCCTCATAATCCTCAGTAAGCTAGAAAGGTTTTCTTTTTGAAAAGCAGAGGGGATAATATGCCTGTGGTGTCAGGATGATGTACCCTGTCAGCAGAGGGAAAAGGGAGAAAGAGATAAAAGAGGAAGTCCCTTTAATCTGAATTGCTTTGTGACTGAAAATTCACAAGTCCAGCCTGGAAGCTTGGGCAGCTATTGCATTGCTGCTCACAGGAAGCTGATAAGCAATGCAGTTTATTTCCATCATCTCTGGATAAGCATATGGAGGCCACCCCTCAGGCATGTGTGAAATGAGAAGGAAGGAGGGGCAGCAGGCTTCAGAGAATATCTGCTCTGATAGTCTTTCTGGACCACCCTGTATTACCTCTGTCCTTGTTCACAACCTCCCCTCCTCCTAACTCACCTTAATATCCAAATGCAAGAGTTAGCAGGAAAACTGACTGGCAAAAAGGGATGGTACACTGACAGCAGTGACTGAGATTAATTCTAGAATCTGCTCATGGATTTATGTCAAGTGTCTGGCTTAACTCCAGATGCATAGTTAACACGTGAAAAGTGTTAGTTTTAGTCCTTTCTTATCAGCCCTGCTCCTTTAATCTCCAATTTCTAAAGTTGGATTATTAGGGGTTGGTATCAAGGAGCAGTCGGTTGACTAGATGTCTTTATTGTTCTTTTTTTGAATAGAGAAGATTACAGACTCCAAAAATTTGAAAACTACCACAATTGCAGGAGATGTGTTATAACTCATAAAAAACAAAGCCAGCATTTTGGGCCTCTCTTCATGCTCTTTATAACTGAAAAAAAAAAAAACAAAAGAGGTAGTAGCTGTTTCCCTTTTCCTTACTCATTCCCAGTAAAAGGATTTTTGTAACTAAAATACTGTATAAAAGTAGTGCCTCATATTTTTTGGAACAATTTATATTAACCATATAAAAACAGTTTCATGCATAGAAATACAGCCATTGGTCAGCAGCTGACCTAATTTGCATTCTTTATCTCACTTTATCCTTAAAAGAACATTTGAAGGAATTATTACCAGAAAAATGTTATCCATTTCCAAACTCTACTAAGACTTCTGTTAATCTTTACTGAAAAGTTCGAGAATGCAATGTTGCTTTAACAAGCGTGAGCTAACCGTATTAAAGCTGAACTGCAGAATGCAGATGACTCACTTTATGATCACCCTCCCTTTGACTGCCTGTAGCTAACACTATCAAGCACTTCCTTATGTTACCAGTTAAACTCATCCAAATAAATTAATTGATGGGAAGATATTGGAGATTAGGTAATTACTTCCCCTGGCTCTGGCGGTGTTGCCATCTGACTTCCAGGCAGCAAGACGAGATCTAAATTAAATGCAAATAATTGTTCACAATTAGGAAATGAATTGCCTGGAGAACCCCATGGTAGTTTAAACAAGCTGATGTATTTGCCATAAATCAATGATTGAGACTTTCTAGCATGTACTTGGCTTGAGTCCCAATGATAATATTGTGCATATCAACAAGATACTTTTCTACATCAGAAATAGTAATCCCCATAGATCCATCTTTCAGTGAGAAGTGAACTTCTATAGGAGTTGTGTACATAAAAAGTATTCTTCATTAAAGTTTCTGAAGAAAATTGAGTGTTCAGTACCAGACTTCGCAGTGACTGGTAACGTAAAAGACCTAGATAGTCATTTCACTCAACCATCTCAGATATGTTGAACATCACTGGGCTTAACTCAGGGCACTGAATTCAGTAAACTTTGTATTGCTTGTTTTAGTGCCCAGGCAAGAAAGCAACCATTATTTCTTAGAATCCTTGGTACTGGCTTTGATGTAATGGGATTCTCCTGTATGTATATAATGACCACATGGAGCCAAAAATAAAAGGCTTTATTGTCTTTGAGTACATTAAAAAAAGATGTTGACTTTTCATTGGGGAAAAGAGCAGAAAGATGAAGGGAAGATGTAGGCCTTGAAGAAGAAAACATCTCTAAAGAAAATGACCTTAACAGACTAACAGCTTCGATGAGTATGGAGGTTCTTATAAACACCATCAGTATTCTTTAGTGTAAGTAGCAGACAGCAACAAGAACTAGAAAATAACTTGGATGTAATCATTGAGGGGACAGAGGGAGGCACAAAATATAAGCATCTTCCTGAGCACAAATCGCAGTGTCACCAGAGAGCACAGTTGGAATGTCCTCCTTTCCTGATTAGCAACCATCTAATCAAGGACACTGACTGCCTGCCAGGTCTGTATACGTGTCATGCCGAGAAGAGACAGTAAGCACGATGCTTTCGACCTATTGTATGCACCAGGTTAGGAGCAATTTAAACAGTAATTATTTAAGATAAATTTAATGGGCTGGGGGAGGAGTAGATTTTTTTAATGGAAAGTCTTTTCAGAAGTCTTTGTTAAAGAAATCCGAACTCTTATTATTAATCTACATGTGGCTAAGGTAAGAGGACTTGAGGATAAAGCAACAAAAATCCAAACTACATATATACAAGTATAGTTACAAATTTCTGTGGAGCAGTTGCATGAAGTCAGTCCCCTCAGGCTGAAGCTAAAGAAAGTACATTGCATACAGGCCCTTAGGTAGAATATTTGGTGAGATTGCTCACAGTGTTACCACATGAAGGGCAAAATCTCTAAGCTGAAATACTTGTTAGATTGCAGTGTGAGAAGGCACTGTACAGTCCTTCACCACCGGTCGGTACTTGACTTCGGGTTGTAGATCAAATGCATCTTTACCATGTTGTCATACAACGTGACAGAGGAAATTACTATACCCAAGATGCTTTATGAATATGGAACCAGAATAGGAAGTGATGCAGAGATTTCTTAAATTAGTCTCAGATGGTCCCTAATAGAGATATACCTACCAGCTGGGCAAGAGTTCAGCATCTGTATACGTGGGTACTCTCTCAGTACTTAGGCACTTGAAAAAGCTTGGGTAGTATTGGCTCATCAAAGTATCCCTTTTCCACTTGCACTCACACTACCTGGCTATCATACCCCAAGGTATAAAGACAACCTCAGGAGTGATGGAAGAGTAATGACCTAGTGAATGACCTTCTCTTCTGGTAGGTGCAGTATCATATTTATATTTCTGATTTCATTTGCAACACTCCTGTTTGATCAAGAAACAATATTCTTTAAAGAAATTTTGCATATGCATGTTCTAATTCATGTGTGTTTTTGTGTGTGCATCTCAAGCTAAGTTCTGAGCTAGGAAATTTAGATTGGAACTGAGCATAGTGACACATCCCTAGAATCCCAGCACTCTGGAAGGCCAACACAGTAGGATATCCAGTTCCAGTCCAACCTGGTCAACTTAGTACCTTAGCAGGGCCCTGTCTCAAAATAAAAAGAGCTATGGGTGCAGTTCCGTGTGAAGGCCTTGGATTCAATTCCCAGTACCAAAAAAATGAGAAAAAAAAATACACCTACATCCAAAAGAAAGCAGAATATAAAGTGTAGTAAGTGTTATGTTGCAGAAAAATGTCTACTATACAAAATAAAGGACAGATCACTCATCAAGGAGGCTGCCTGCTGCTCAGAAGCTCTTTGAACTGGTACATTTTTTCACCTTTACATTGAGTCTTGATTACAGTGTTACTGCTTGAAATCTCAAGTTTATAGACTGAACTCCTAATTTAATACATTTCACTTAAATCTACATAAACTTCTCAAAATGATAATGGCCTTGTGACTATCTTATCCTTTCAATGACCAGAGAATGGTCTTTATGTAGAATTATTCTTCAAGCCAGTTTTCAAATATATTAAGGTATGCATTTAGCTACGATTAAATCTATGCTCTGTTCAACCTAAAGAGTCTAAACAATAAGTAGGAATTACTTTGCAAAATTAATTGGTTTTGACTCTCCTACCAGAATTCTACCCTGGATAAGTATTCACTCTAATGGTAGGAGGCCAGTTGAAGTTCCCTGAAATCCACTCTCTGATGGGGGACACATGCTGTCTTAGTTACTTTTTAGTTGCTGTGACTCAATACCCAAAATACACAAGTTAGGGGAGGAAAATTTTATTTTAGCTCACAGATTCAGAAGGTCACAGTCCATTCATGGGTGGCTAGCCATCGTGGAAGTACATGGCAGAGGTGGAGGTAGAGGCTTTTCCTCACAGCATTGCAAACAGGAAGGCAAGTCAAGTTCCTGAAAGAAGGCAGGAGGCAACATAGAACATATCCTTCCATCCTACTGATCCACCCCTTCTGGGTCCAGACTCAGTGTTCTGCTTCTTCCAGGTTTAAATCTCGACCGTACATATAGACAATCCATAAAATCCTAATACATGAGATTTTGGGGGATATTTCAGATCCAAAATACAATACATGCTTTCAACTTAAATGTAGATGTAAGATACTCAAGTGATTGCCATACCTTGGGAGGTCTTAAGGCTTGAAAGCACAATTGTATAATGAATGCAGTCATGACATTTAGGCATTGAAATTCATCAGCCTTCTGTTTCTTAATGACTGCTCCATTTACTGATTGTTTGCAAAATGCTTATGGGTAGTTACTTATACCCAAGAGAAAAAAAATATTCTTTAAATGGTAGCTGAAAATGCTCTGATTGAGACCAACTTGTAGTAAATGTTATTTTCTTGTCTTTTAAAATGTTATTTAAATGTTATTTTCTTGTCTTTTTAAAGATTCCTCAGAGTGCATTTAAGAATTTTTACAAGTAAGCAGACAAGCTATTAATATTTTTAATCCCTGAAAAGAAAAGATTGAGTATTCTAGATTTCCAAGGAACCTAAACTAATGATTGGCTATTTCTATATGTCTCTAATATCCAGCCAAACCAATATTTCAAGACTTTTTTGTCTTAAGGATTTATAAATTGCTTTTATCGTTTGCTTTTTTCAATTTCTCTTCATTTTAAGGAGTTTTAAATTCTTCTTTAATATTATTCAATATTATCTTTTTTATTAAAACCTAACTTTTTGCCATATTCTTTAAAATGTATGTACACTATAATTCAATTTGCATGTTTCAGAAGTAACATATAAAAACGTAAGCACAGATACCAAGGTCCCTGATACTTGGCATTAAATGTTGTCCTTTTACAAATATTTTCTTAAAGGCTTTTTGTGAGTTTTGAAAAGAGAGGCAAAACAATTTCAAGCAGCTATGTAAATATGTCAAGTAAAAATGAAGCTAATATTTATTTGTGGAGGCATTTACTGTATTTAGATGCACAAACGTTTGACCATATTTAGTCTTCCTTCAAATTGAATGACAAATTTTCTCCAAAGACCACAGAATAATTATTGTGGGGAATGTTTTCCGTGGATATGTCTCAAAATGAAAAAAGGGTATTAGAAGGACAGCTTAACTCTTGAGCAAATATTGAGAATCTTTCAAATAATCTAAGGGGAAGAAAAATCATCCCTAAACATGAATCTGTTCAGGAAAAAATCCTTTTCAATTCCATCCCTGTGTGGTATTTTAATAGATGTGGGAGAAGAGAAAAACACAATAATTAAAGACAAAAAGAAGGCAAATTAAAGAATGCCAGTAATGTTAGTGTTGAAATGGGTGTCTTGGCTGAAGCAGGGTAACGTTCTAAATAAATCATTTTGGAATGGGCTCGTCTCTCTACTTTAAAGAACTACCCTACACATTTGGTACAAATTTGGGGAATTGGCTTTAGAAGAAGCTGAGCATTAGAGTTTCTTTTGAGCAGTAAGTAAGCCCTTTTTGTCCCCGTTTGCCTTAAATTATAACTGATCATGGTGGCTTGAACAATCTTGGTGAATAATTTTCTAAGTCTAGCCTGCAAAATTACAAAGAATAATACTTAAAATCCATCTATTCATTTTCATTCCTCATTCATTTCCTCCTTTCTTGCCTTAAAATTAATCACCTGTATAGTTGGTTAGCCTAATGAACTGAGTCTCACATTCAATCACAATTATAGATGACATATGTCACCTTAAAAATATAAGAAACATTTGCTTTGTGAAGATAAGCCAGCATCTTCTTATCTGTTTAGATATAGAAGGCTTCCTCTGTGCTCCACCAGCACTCCTCTTTACCATTATTTAATCAGCAACAGTGATTGAACACCTATATTAGGTCCAGCCACATTCTAGACACTGTGGCCACAAAGATGAAAAAATAAGTCAGCCTCCCCTAAAGAGCTGCCTATATAGTGAGAAAGACATACCTGCAAACACATCGTTCTACTAAAGTATTAACTGTGAGCAAAATTAAGTTAGATATGACAGACTGTGAGTACATGAAGAGTTCTAAAGAAAGGTCACAAAAGAGATGCAATATGCCAGATTTGATTTAGGTCTAATGTGACAGTAAAAACAATAGCAACAATTTACTGAGTGCTTAATACATACCAGATACAGTGCTGAGTACCTAATATAGTTCTTTTCATTTAGTCTTCACAAGGACCCCAGGGGATTAAAGTTTATTATTTCTCCACGTACAAGGGGAAAAAAAGCATGGAAAATTAAAATTCCCAGTATCACACAGCTAATCACTAAAGTTAAGGCCTGCATCAAAACCTATCAATTATCAAGGTTATTTGTTCTCTTAAACATTTTAAGAGTAGCATGAAGGTGATTTCCCATATATCTTCATCTAAGTTCCCCAGGTTTTATTTATTTTTTTTTTACAAAACAATAGCATAACTATTTTATTTTTTTTATTTTTGACAAAAAAAACCCACATGACATAAAATTTAACTTTTTTTGTAAATACATTAATTCCAAATTTTGTAACACATTAGAACCATGGGGTTGGGGAATTAGTGAGCATCTGTTTCCTCCCTTTTTTTCAGAGGCTCACCCCATTCCTATCTAACCATTGCCTCTCTTTCTACCCTGCCATTCATACTTGGACATTTTTATGTTACTATTTTTGTACATTTCATAAGAAGACACGTATCTAGAGTCAATATTTTGTACGTGGTCCGTTTCACTGAGCATTGCTAACTCCAGGTGGCCCCATTTTTGTTCAAATGCTTCATAGCTGTCTTTCTTTTCGGCTACATAGTATTCCATTGTGTATAGGTACCTTATCTTCTGTATCCATTCCTGTATGGATGGGCAGCTAGGTTGTTTCCAGGATTTGGCTGTTATGAGTTGTGCTGCTATAAATATGGATACGCATGTGTCTTTTCGGTACGCTGACTTTCTTTTGGGAACATGCCCAGTAGGGCAGTTAGCTGGATCAAATGGGATTTCTATTCCCAGCTTTCTAAGGAACCTCCAGGCTGCTTTCCATAATGGTTGTACTAGCTAGCATTTCCGCCAGCAGTGGAGTCGACTTCCTCTTTTTCTGCACCCTCACCACCAATTGTGTTTTGAGTTCTTGCTGTCCGCCGTTCTCACAGGAGTGAGGTGAAACTTCAACGTTGTTTTTATTTGCCCTTCTCTGATGGCCAGTGATGAGGAACACTTTTTCATATGAATGTTGGTCATTTTTAACTCTTCTTTTGAGAAGTTTTTTGTTTTTTCATTTCAGCTACCCACTTCTTAATGGGATCATTTACTTGAGGCGGGGTTACTTTTTTGACTTCCTTATGTATTCTAGTTATTAATCATTTGTATGAGGTGTTATTTGTGAATATTTTTTCCCACTCTGTGAGTTCCTAGTTGTTAATATTTTATTATATTTGACTTACCATTCACCCCTCCATAGATAGATGGATACATGCATGTATACATTGGCTGATAGATTGATCATATTTTTCTGAGTCTATTGAGAGTAGATTTCAGGCATGATGCCACCTTATCTATAAATACTTGAAGGTTTATTTCTAAATGGACAGTGATACTTTCATATGTAAATATATATGTACTTTGAAAACCCTAATATGAGAAAAATTTATATGGGTACAATATTGTCATTCCATTAACATACCATACCAAACATACTAATTGTTTCAGTAATGTTCTTTCCACTACAAAAAAAATATGTTTTCTTCTAGGAGCCCATCATACCAAGTTTGTGTTTCTTCTGATTGATTAGTCTCTTGGGTCTCTATTAGTCTGAAAAAATTTCAGCTTTCTCTTTGTATTTCATTATGTTGACATTTTGAAGAGTACACTTCAGCTATTTTGAGGACTGTCTTTCATTTGGAAAAGTCTGATATTTCCTCATGATTAGATTTATGTTGTATTTTTCTGTAGGAATACCATAGAACAGATGTTGTGTCCTTAGTGCGTCCTACCAGGAGGTCATGCTGTTTGTTTATTCTAGTACTGGTTGTGTTAATTTAATCAGTTGGTGAAGGTGGTGTCTGCCAGGCTTCTCCACTGTAGAATTAGTATTTTTCCTTTGTAATTAGTATTTTGTGAGAGATATAAATATCCTATTCTTACATTTACCCACTAGTTTTAGCTTCACCCAATGGCAATTGTCTAATTCCAGTAGTTTTTCTGCATTAATTGGTGGTTCTACTGTAATGAAAGGCTTCTTCATCCTCTCTTTATTTGTATATGATTTACTTGTTCATATTTATATGGGTTCATAATTTGTTTGTTATTTAATGACTTATAATTTGTTGTTACAATTCTTTACTTTGCTACTCTGATTGTATCAGGTTTAGCCGAAGTTATCTCCTTTAAACTTGTGCCCTTACTCGATGAATATCTCTAATTTATACCTTGGGATCCCTTCACTTTATATCACCACCAAATAGTACAAGCCTCTCTTTTAGTTTCCCCTGGAATCAATCATTTTTCTGATATTAGACCTTATTCCTAAACTACTTATTTTTGTAGCTACTCACTAGATGTTATCTTTATTCATGTATAAATATGGTTAATTATTTTAATATCCAAAATCTCTATTAGAAAACCACTTTCGAAACTATTACAATGATGTTATGAAACAACATTGTTGGTGTGTGTTTCAAACATGCCTTTCAAATTCTCAAATAAAGGCATACATGAGACCAAAGGTAGACAATAGAAAAGATGAGGAAAAGGACAGAAAAGGAAAAGAAAGGGAAACACAAGTGATAAAAACAGACTTTTTATTTTTATTTTTCCCATGTTACTGATATGTATAAACAAAATGCATAAAGTTTACATTGATCTTTAGTATTTTGTGCATATATATATATATATATATATATATATATATATATAAAATGACAAAATTAGAAATCCTTCCCTCTCCCTTTTCGACCCTCCTGCTTTCTCCTTCTCCCCTCCAGTTCCTATTATTGCCCACAAAAGTTCTCTGAAATAATTGTGATCTGGGTTTCTTTTATCAGGGAAACCGTTCAATATTTCACCTTCCGTTTCTGACTAACTTCACTAAGCATGGTGGTCTCAAGTTGCCTCCATTTACCTACAAAAGTCTCTAACCTCGGTCTTTATAGATGAGTAATATTTCATTGTGTATAAATTCCACAATTTATGTATCCATTGGTCTGTTGATAGGTATTTTGGTGTCTTCTACATTTTAGCTATAAAACAGACTTTTATAAAAAGTACCCTCAGCTACCTGGTATTTGATAAAGAAACCAAATGCATACACTGGAAAAAGGATAGTCTCTTCAACGAATGGTGCTGGGAAAATTGGACATCCACGTGCAGAACAATGAATCTAGACACACACCTGTCACTATGCACCAAAATCAATTCAAAGTGCAGCAAGGACCTAAATATTAAAACGGAAAGACTGAACCTTCTGGAAGACAAGTTAGGCAAAAATCCAAAAGATAGAGGTATAGGTAAGTTCTTTCCTAAAAAGACACCCAGTGGTAAAGAAATAGCCTCAATAATCAATAATTGGGATTATATCAAATTAAAAAAATTCTGCATGGCAAAGGATGTTATCAACAGAGTGAAGAGAGAACTGACAGAATGGGAAAAAATATTCACTACCTATACCCCAGATAGGAGGATAATAATTAGAATATTCAAGGAAATGCAGAAAAAACAGATCCCTCAAACTTAAAGACCCAATTAAAAAATGGGCAAAAGAAATGAATAGGCAATTCTCAAGTGAAGAAGTTCAAATGGCAAATAAATACAAGAAAAGATGTTCAACATTGTTAGCCATTACAAAAAATTGCAAATCAAATCATCACTAAAATATCATCTAACGTCAGAGAGGAAGGTGTATATCAGTAACTCAAACAACAGTGTTTCTGAGGCGGTGGGGAAAAAGAAACCTTCTTACACTGCTAGTGGGATTTTAAACTGGTACGACCACTATGGAGGACAGTATGGAAATTTCTCAAAAGGCTGAAAATAAATATTTCCTTTGATGCAATGATACCTCTTCTGGGAAACTTTCCAAAAGAGCTAAAAGCATCATATAAAAGAGAGACATGTATGCCTATGGTCATAGCAGCACAACTGACAGTAGCTAAAAAGTGGAAAACACCAAAATACCCATCAACAAACTAGTGGGTAAAAAAAATTGCAGTATATGTACATAGTGGAGTTCTACTTGTATATAAAAACAGATACTTTTGACGCTGCTTCTTCTTCTTCTTCTTCTTCTTCTTCTTCTTCTTCTTCTTCTTCTTCTTCTTCTTCTTCTTCCTCCTCCTCTTCCCAGGCTCCTGAGTGCGGGGATCACGGGCATGTGCCATCATGCCCAGCTTTATCTGGTGCTGGAGAATCAAACTCAGGGACTTGTGCTTGCAAGACAAATACTTTAGCTGCTGTACCATTCCTCTATCTCTAGTTTTGAGGCTTTTGTAGGTAAAAAATGCAACTTAAGACCATCGTGCTTAGTGAAATGAGTCAGACACAGAAGGTTAAATATGAAATGGATTCCCTGGTATAAGAAACCCAGAATACAGTGATTTTTATAGACCTCATGGGGGATGATGGGAGTTAGGGGGAAAGGAAGAGTGTGGAAGGATCAAATTTTGTTGTGAAATATATGTCCGCAAAATACTCAAGTTCAATATAAATACTATGTTTTGCATACAAGCACATTGATAAAATGGGGAAAAAATTAAAAATAAGTATTTTCTCTACAGAAGGCACCAAAATAAATATTTTGACATATATATTCTCACTCTGTTCTTACAACAATTTCTTGGGGTAGAAATTTTTATCCTTACTAGATTAGAAAATAGAGGCTCAAATAGTTCAGTGACTTTTTCTAGCCTAGACAGTAAATGAGAGAAGTGGGAATTGAGTCTGTGTCTGGAGTATTTTAAACCAATCTTCTATCCGATGCTGCCCATGTGCAATTTTCATGATAATTCATGTCCTGCATCCTATTTTTGTAATTGACCATCTCTCTACAACTCAACAATTCACATAGTAGCTCTTTATTTACCCTTTTCCCAAATACCAGAACACCTTATGCTCAGGCAGATGATACAGACTTTCCTTAGCACTAAGAACCACCTGTTATGACATATATCTTCTCTAGAATTAGGATTCGCCACCTGCTCTTCAGTTGGCTTTGTTTGCTGAACCGTGAGACACAGTATTCTAGAACCACTTGATACATCACAGACAGCTGTATTCTGTAGGCTGTTATTAATGCCTCCCCCAATGGTGTCCTCGTTTCTTAAGAGTATAAAATCCGGGTATGGGAATTTAATTTACTCATCAGTAGACAGTTTGAGAACATAGATTTATATTTCTCTAACAGGACAGAACTGAAATGTCTGCTTACTTTAGAAAACAAGGTGATGGTTATGAAGATTATTCCATGCATGAGTCCAATTAAAGATCAAAACCAAGATATGCCCACAGGTATGAACAAGCAGGCTAAAACAAGGGTCAGGAAGGGTTCTGTGCCCCTTGTGGTAAAATATGAAAAAATACCTCCTAGTACAGCAACATTTTACAAGACCCTTTCTTTTTTAAAAAAAAAAAAATCCTATAAAGGAGAATGACACTTCATCCTCGTATTACGTGTAAGAAGTATTGAGGTTCAGTGAACGGAAGTTACTCTAGATCTCATACCTAATCAACTGGCAGTTGACATGTAAACACTAAGCTCTGCTCTTTATACCACCCCATAATTAAATACCTACAAATTAGAGTTTACTGCAGTCTTACTAGGCTTAATCAAATCAATGAGAGCTGTTGGCAACTAAAGGAAATCCATTCCCTCTTTGTTTATTGAAGCCTCTAAATAAGACAAGGAAAAATGAAAATGGACTCTTCATGTCATCCTTTTAGTAAGAATTACATTTTCTTTTTTAATAGATCACAGTATCATATATGAAATATATTTTGGCCAAATTAGTAGTATCATAATACAGATTTTGCTTATAATGTTATCTAGTTTGTTGTTTTACCGCAATAATCAAGTAAACTTATCTATTGTGTGAATAGGAATAATTTTAAACTCAACAATAAGGAGTGGATGACTGAAAGGGTACCATACCACACTGGACAAGGGCTACTAATCAGCTTATGACACAGGTTTATGTGACAATCATTTGGTCACATGGTAGAAACTTTGATGTAGATGTATAATCATTACATGCAGAATTTCTGAGCACATTCTTGACATAAAGATAATAACCACTGTCAGGTATTGAGGTATCTATGCATCAACCACACAAGATGCTCTATTAGAATTATCATGTATGATTCAACTAAATTTTTGTCATGGACATATCGTTATTCCTGTTTTGTAGCTAAGAATGCTGAATCTCAGATCACACAGCTGATAATCAAAAGTTCAGGATTAGAATTTCTTTGTTTTGGATGCCAAAAGCACATTCCTCAACAACTTAGCTATTTACAGAAATAGAACATTGGAGATCCTTTGACAGGCATAAATTTACTCTTGGCTCTCAGTTCTTCCTCACATAGGAAGTTAGAGAATTACTTGCAATCAAAAGTGCTTGAATCTCTCTTCAGGCCACTTTTATCTGTGCTACTATTTTCGCTATTTTCTATCTTCTGGAGTCTCCTTGATGTAGTAAAGACTGAATTTTCCTCTTGCAGTGAACTAATGTTCAGTTATTCCTTCTTTGTCACATCCCTTTTCTCATAATTTTATACTCATTTTCTTCTATTACAGGATTTTGCTATCCTGATAATTTATCTTCATTTTCTGGTTATTTTAATATAGCTTGCTCCTATTCTATGCTCAATTCCTATCATTTGCTGTTTAGTGAATATTCTCTTCTTTAAAGTTATGCTTCATGCATACATCCTGCAATATGTTCTTGAAAATTTGCCATTTATTTAGTAAGGCAATTCACCAAACCTATCCATAATTAATATAGGAAGTCAATAAATTGATTATCTGTTCTGACACTGTATCTTTCTTAGAAGTCAGGACCGTGGCCCCCAGGTACATTTGCCAGTTAAGCACAATTTCCTTATAATACATATTCTCAAAATGTAGAATCACCTGAGGACATATCAAGACATGGAATTTGAGGACTTCCTCACATATCTTGGTAGAAGAATGGAGCAGGTCTAGAGGTGTTGCTTTTCTAACAGATTCCAGTTGTATATACTACAAGTCTGAAGACCATATTTTGAAAAAAAAAAAAACTTCCTCGGACTAGGGGGAAAACAAAACATTGATCTACCACAGTCCCCATCTCATAGTATACTTATTTTGAAACCCAGATGACTGACAGGTTTTTTTTTTAAATTATCTACCACACTTCAGTATTTCTTACATCATGTGTATCCATGATTATTGTCCATAATTTCAGCAAATTCACAATTTTTAAAGAAACATACACACAGATGCAATAAAGTATGATGTAGACTGTGATGGGTGAAATGGATACATTCACTGTCACATAAAGCTACGTAATGAGGAAATAACAGTTGAAAAGAATCTTGTGAGGAGGTCCAAGATGTACCTTCTAGGCACATAGAAGTGGGTGCATAGCTTCAGAAACATGTTGGGGAGTCAGGGGGAACTGGTATGCCTTAGTATAGCTTAATTGTTGAATGAGGCGAGGAGCAACAAAAGATATTAAAGAGATATTGTTGAACAAATAGTGAGACTGGGCCTTGTGTGTGATCTTACATGCCCTTTTTCCTAGGCTTCTGAGAGTCAGTTAAGTGTTTTTATCAGGAGAGAATTACTAGACTTGAATATTAGAAACAGTGCAATGGAAGGCATTATGCTGACCAATAAAGGGCGTGGAGACTCTTGAGCAAAATGTGAGCTCCATCAACCGGTGTGCTAAATATTTTAATACTAGAATTTTTTAAATTAAATTTGGAAACATATTCTGTAGAAAATACACCGTAATGATCTCTACGTGCCTCTCTTTCAGAGTAGACTGTAAGTTCTTATGATGTTTTAATTATTACCACTTAGGGTAGAGCTGGGCTTAGTAAAAGCTCAAGAAATATTGACTGAGTGAATGAATGAATGAGAACCTTCACACAATTTTCCTTTGAATTTCAATCCCATTCTCTGTAAAATGGGAAGATAGGGATTATTTCATTCTACCCAAAATGTTACAAATTAATTATTGACTGTTATTAATGTGATATGTGTTTATTAGAAAGTTAAGTAGAAATAAGTAGCAATCTATTGATTGGGTTTATCACATTGTAAGTTGTTGAACCAACATTTATTTCCACAAAATTTCGGAAATTATCTCCAAATTGCCTTCATAAAGATACCTGGAGTGAATTAAAAGTTTTATTACTGAAGTCCTCAAATGCCCATTAATACTTTTGTGCAAGTAGGGTAATTTGGACATTTACCTATTCATATATGGAACTAAGGCACTGCTTGTTCTGTCAGTTACTTTTCTTAATTACATCTTTGGGGAATTAAATCAATCACAAAAGAATAAGTCCATTGCTTCTAGAAATTCTATTCTGAGAAGGATAAAGTTCTTTTCCATGAATGTCTAAATTTCAGTTGTCTAAAAAGAAATTGAAAATAATTTTAATCTTACCTACTTCCTCTTCAGCCCTTTTCATACACTTGTCATTGTCCAAACCAACACTTTTTTTAAGTTTTTCTTTTGTGATTTTGTTTCTTCTAATGACAATGAAAACCTTCCATACAGGTTCTTGCTGCAAAAAATAATGCCTAATGTGGTCGCTTATTTTAGAGGATTTTTTGAGTTCTTCAGATATTTGAAATGTTAATCCTTTGTCTGAGCCATAGGCCATAGCTGGCAAAATGTTTTGCTAATTCTGTGGGCTGTGTCTTCACCTTGTTGGTTGTTTCCTTTCCAGTGCGAAAGCTTTGTAGTTTGATGTAGTCCCATGATTCTTGCTGCTATTTCTTATGCAGTGGTGTTCCGTCCATGAAATCCTTTCCTGTCCCTATGTCTCCTAGGGTTTTACTTGTTTTGTCCTCCAGCAGATTCAGTGTTTCTGTTTTGCTATCCAGGTCTTTGATTCATTTTGATTTGATTTTCATATATGGTGAAAGATGTGGGTCCAGTTTCATTCTCTTGCATGAAGTTATCTGAGTTTTCCAATACCACTTTTTAAAGATGCTGTCTTTTCTCCAGTGAGTAATTTTGGCCCATCTTTTTAAAAAATCAAGTAACTGAAGGTGCTTGCATTTGTCTCTGTATCCTCAGTTCTATTTGATTAATCTTCCTGTCTTTTTTGGTGCCAGTACTGTGTGGATTTAATCACTATTGCTTTGTACTGTACTTTGAAGTCTGGAACTATGATTCTTCAGCTTTGACTTTGTTATTTAGAATTGCTTTAGAAATTCTGGGTCTTTTCTTGTTCTATATAAATTTTAGAGTTGTTTTATCAGTTCAGTGAAGAATGCCATTGGTATTTTGATCAGTATTGTGTTGCATCTGTATAGAAATTTTGGAAATATGGCCATTTTGACAAGATCAGTGCTTCCTATCCAGGAACTTTTGATGTCTTTCCATTTCTAATGTCCTCTTCAAACTCTTTGGGGTTTTGTAGTTTTCTGTGAAAATCCTTCACTTCTTTGGTAAGGCTTATTCCTAACTATTTATTTTTTTGTTAATATGGTGGAGTTTTTTTTTTATTTCTTCCTTAGTGAATTCATTATTGATGTATAAAAGTGCTATTGATTTGTGATTGTTGATTTTACAAGCTTCTACTTTGCTAAATTTGTGTATTAGTTCTAAGAGACTTCTGATGGAGCTTTTTGGGTCTTCCATGTAGAACATCGTGTCACCTGCAAATAGGGATAGATTAACTACTTCCCTCTCTATTTATATTCCTTTTATTTCTTTCATCTAATTGCTATGCCCAGCATGTCTAGTACTTTGTTGAACAGGAGAGGTGACAGTGGACATCTTTGTCTTGTTCCTGACTTGAGAGTAAATGCTTTCATGCTTTCCCCATTTAGAAATATGTTGGCAGGAGGGTTGGCACAGACATCTTGGATCAGGCTGAGGTAAGGTTCATCTATTCCTATTCAGTTTTTATGATAAACCATTGTTGAAGTTTGTCAAAGTCCTTTTCTACATCTATTGAGGTGATCATATGAGTTTTGTCTTTGCATCCATTAATGGGATGTATCACATTTATTGATTGACATATGTTAAACCTTCCCTAAATCCCTAGAATGAAGCCTGCTTGTTTGTGATGTCTGGTTTTTTAAGATTTGTTACATTTTGTTTGTATCTAGTTGAGTATTTTTCATCACTGCTCATTAGGGAAACTGGCCTGTAGTTTTCTTTTATGTTGCGTCTTCGTCTGGTTTTGATATTAAGGTTATGTTTGCTTCGAGGCGTGTCTTTAGCAAGTTTCCTTCCCTTTCCTTTTCTGGAAAGACTTTGCAGAGCATTGGCGTTTAGATCTTCTCTGAATTTCTGGTAGAATTCTGCCGTGAATTCATTGGGTCCTGGGTTCTTCTTAGTTGAAAGCATTTTTATAATTTTCTTGATTTCTTAGCTGGTTATTGGTATATTCAGATTTTTTATCTCTTCTTCCTTCAGTTTTAGAGGTTGACATGCAATTACAAAAATCATCCATTTTTCCTGGTTCTTAAATTTATAGGACTATAGATTTTCAAAATAGCTTTTTTTTTAATGTCCAACAGGTCTTTATTTAGATACAAAAGGCTTCAGGGTAAAAGCTCTCACTGTCTGGAAAGGAGTCCTGAGGGGTAGCCATCAAATAGCATCTTATAATCCTTTGGATTTTAGTGGTGTTCATTGTAATTCTGCCTATTTTATTTCTGATTTCATCGATAACATTCTCTCCTTCCTTCCTTTTTGTGACTTTAGCTAGAGGTTTGTCATTCTTATTTGTCCTTTTGAAGAACCAGGTTCTTTATTTTGTTTCATTGATCCTTTGTTTTGTTTTTTTTTCTTTCAAGTTTCAGTTGCATTCCTTTTGCTCTAATCTTATAATTTATTTCCTTCTATTCATTTTTATATCGGATTTTTCTTGCTCTCCTAAGAACCTTGAGTTGTTTCATTAGATTGTTTCTTGGGTCTGCTCAGCTCTATTTGTGTGTGCATTTACAGCAGTGGAATTCCGTCCTAGCACTGCCTTCACTGTGTCCCAGAGGTGTGGTGTGATGTGCTTCCGTCATCATTTGTCTCTAGGAACTTTTTAATTTCTTCCTTCAGTTCTTCTACGACCCAGTATTTATTCAGTAATGCACTATTCAGTCTCCATTTGTTTATGTCATATCTGTTCCTTTGTTGTTGATTTCTAGTCTCATTCCACTGTAATCTGATAGCATACATGGGATTTTTTTCTTTTATTCTGTGTTTCAGCAAGTTTTGTGCCTTAGAATTTGCTCTATTTTGAAGAATATTCCATGAGCAGCCAAGAAGTATGTTTATCCTATTTTTGTTGGATGAAAAACTCTTTAGATATCTGTTAATTCTCTCTTTTTCTATTGAAGTGTTCAAACATGCTATGTCTTGGCTGATTTTTTTTTTTTTTTTTTTTTTTTTTTTTTTTTTTTTTTTTTTTTTT